>PVJA010023152.1:0-33370 GCA_004027025.1 Myocastor coypus | reverse complement strand
TTTTTTTTTTTTTTTTTTTTTTTTTTTTTTTTTTTTTTTTTTTTTTTTTTTTTTTTTTTTTTTTTTTTTTTTTTTTTTTTTTTTTTTTTTTTTTTTTTTTTTTTTTTTTTTTTTTTTTTTTTTTTTTTTTTTTTTTTTTTTTTTTTTTTTTTTTTTTTTTTTTTTTTTTTTCAGTACCAGGGATTGAACTCAGGACTTTGTGCTTGCTAGGCAGATGCTTATTCTACTGAGCCATCTCTTTGGCCCCATAATTAAGTACAGGTACATAGTTTTCCTCAAATATAAACTGAAACTGTCTCCAATATTTTGTCTTAGCCTACACACACACACACACACACACACACACACACACACACACACAAAACACTTCTGATAAATCTCAGTATTAAATTTTCAATTTAGGTAACAGACTTCCTGGGAAGTGAGGCCACACATCAATCTTTTCTTCTCCTCTATCTCTCTCTCTTAGTGTCTCATATTATTCATCCACATCCCTCCCATTCTCCCCACTGCACTGCACTTTCTTCCCTGCAGAACAACCCTAAACCATAAACTCATACAGTGAATAGAAAATAGACAAAAGGGGAAGAATAATTGCAATGCCTGTCATATAGAAGTATTGTATGATTGAATATATGGATGCTGTAATACATGGGAGCATTTGTTACAGTAATGCATAGGAACAAAGATAAAATCTCTCTCTTTCTCTCTCTCTTTTTTTGTCTTTTTGAGACAGGGTCTCGCTATGCAATTCAGGCTGGTCTTGAGCTCACTTTTGTAGCCCAGGCAGGCCTTGAACTCGAACTGATCCTACTGCTTCAGCCTCCCAAGTCCTGGGATTACAGGTGTGTGCCACCACACCCAGTTGAAAACTCTTAAAGTAAAACAAAGAAATAAACTGAAGGAATAAATACTGGACACACAAAACTGGAAATTATTCACAGGCAGATAATATCCTACTAAATCTCCATATAAGTCATACATTATCCTAATTTTGTAGTCCATATCTATAGTAACCCTACCCCACAAATCGAAAAAAATTCTATTTTAAATATGTATGCAATATGAGAGCCAGGCCTACGCCAAAGACTAAAGACTTCTCCACCGGTGTGCACTTCCACACACCAGGCACTGGAACCCCGCTCCCACTGTCCCATGCTGACAGACCCGGGCCTGTGTCCAGGTAGGAACAGTCCACTGGTGTGCCCTTCTGTGCAGCCAGCCACCACAATCTGGCTCCTGCCTACCAGTACTGACCAGCCCAGACCTAGGCCGAGGACCTCTCTGCTGGCATGAGCACCTGCCCGCCAGCCACCAGAACCAGGCACCCACCCACCCACACTGATGGACCTTGGCCTGCGCCCAGGCAGGACCTCTCCTCCGACTTGTGCCCCAGCACCGCCAGCCACCAGAACTCCAATTCTGCCCGTTCACACTGACCATACCGACCTGCACCCAATTGCAGCACAAAGAAGCTGAGCACAGCAGCCATACCTAGCCAGGCACATAGGAAGGGATCAAAACTGGTGGATCCAGACTCAAATTTCAATAGGCTCTAACAGCATAACTTAACCAAAGTGCAGAGTTCACACAAAATGAAAAAGAGAAGGAGCAAGATGCAATCTCAGGTCCCGAGCCAACCCAGAACAAATATAAGAGACTGTACCATTGTAGAAAATGGGAATCAGACAGCCAAAATCTCTGAATTGGTAGCATGTGAGGTAAAGAGACAAGTGCAGAAATGTATAGAGGAACTCAGATCAAAGTTAACATCTGAAGTAAAAAAAAAAAAAAAAAAGAAATGCATGAATTAATAGAATCTGAAGTGGTAAAAGAACTGTTGAAATGTATAGAGGAAGCCAGAACAGAAATAACCTCTTTAGTAAAAACAAAAAACAAAAACAAAGATATCTCTAATGTAATAACATACAACTGTAGAAAAGTAGAGAGGAAATCAGAGGAGAAATAATCCCTGAAGTAGAGAAAGGATAACTATAATGAAAAACTTAAATGTTGCCATAGAAGACATTCACAAAAAGTTAGAGGAGAACAGAAAAATGTTGGATTCCCCGATTGGGCAATATAGGAAATAAAGAGATCACATGAAATAATTTCAAAGATATATGCAAGAAAATAAAATCTCCATTACAAGTTGGCAAAACTGTATGAACAAAAGTGAGGATAGAGTTTCAGATCTTGAAGACACAGTCACAGCTAGTGAAAATGTATGAAAGGAGCTCTTAAAACCAATGAGGATGCAAGAAAAAATAATTCAACATCTGCAAGATGATGCAAAAATGAACAATGTGAGATTGATATGAATCAATGAGAAAGAAGGAGCCAATACAAAGGATATAAAAAGACTATGGGCAGAGGTAATAGCAGAAAACTTCCCAAATATGAGAAAACAATCAAACAGTCAGTAACTGAAGCATATAGAACTTCAAATAACACAACCCGACTAAAAACACACCCAGACATATAATAGTCAACATACCAGAAATCCAACAGAAGAATAATATACTAAAAGCTGCTAGGGAAAAGAAATAAATCACATTTAAAGGAAAACCCATGAGAATAACAGCAGATTTCTCTTCACAAACCGTGAAGTCAAGATGATCATGGAGCAGAGTTCTTCAAATCCTACATGAAAACAAATTCCAGCCCAGAATGCTATATCCTGAAAAACTCTCTCTCAAGTATAATGGAGAAGTGAAATACTTCCACAGACTACTAAAAGATATTTTAGAGAAGGAACAGAAGGACTCGAACTCCACAAATGAGAACAGAAAGATTCCACCAAACAGGGCAACTAATTAAACACTGGAGAAAACATGTTAAAAAGTAGTAAGTAAAAGGCATGTCAATCATAAGTCAATGCATTTCAGTTATAACCATCAATATAAATGGACTCAATTCTCCAATTAAAAGAAGTAGACTGGCAGAGTGGATAAGGAAACAAAATCCAACAATATACTGTATGCAAGAAACACTTCTAAAGAAACTCATAAGCTACAAGTGAAAGGATGGAAAACAATACTACATGCTCCAGTAACTAAAAATAATTTTTTTTGCAGGGGTAGCAATCTTGTTTACAGACAGTGAAAGCTTCAAACCAAGATTGATCAGACAAAATGAAGAAGACTACTACATACTGGTTAAGGGAAAAATTCAAGACAAAGAGGTAACACTCAAAAATATATATGCATCCAACACAAGAGCACCAAGTTATATAAGACAAATATTTTTTAAAAAAAAAACACTTTATTTATTTATGTTATGGCCAGCTCTGCCTGCCATGGGGGTGGGGCTGGTGAAGCATGTTGTGGTGGGGATCGAACTGCAGTCCTTGAAGTTGCCTAAGCTTTCCTAAGCAGGTGCATTAAACTGTTGAACCATCTCACCAGCCCAGAGAGGGTTACATAAGACAAATTTTAACGGATATGAAAAATCTAATATCCAGTACTACTATATTTACAAGAGACCTTAACAGGTCTCTGGGTGAACATGCACAGAGTTGTCCACCCAACCACTTTTTTTTTTTTTTTTTTTTTTTTTTTTTTTTTTTTTTTTTTTTTTTTTTTTTTTTTTTTTTTTTTAGAATTTTTATTTTATTATTATTATTTTTTTTCTTGTTTCAGAACCTCTATTTGTTTATTCACACATCTTCATGGCTGGCTCAGCCCGCCCCAAGGGCAGGGCTGGCGCAGCATGTGGTGCCGGGGATCGAACCGAGGTCCCTGAAGCCGCCCAAGCCTTCCCAAGCAGGCACTGTAGACCACTGAGCAATCCTGCCGGGCCCCACCCAACCACTTTTGAATACACATTTTTTCAGCTGCACATGGGACATTTTCCAAAATAGACCACATATTAGCACATAGGTCATGCTTAAGTTAATGCAAGGAAACAGAAATTATCCCATGCATATTATCTGATCACAGTGCAATGAAACTGGAAACAAATCACAAAAGAAACCACAAGAACCCCAGAAACCCATGGAAATTAAACAACACCCTTCTCAGCAACCAGTGGGTTACCGATGAAATTAACAAGAAATTAAACAATATCTAAAATTTAATGAAAATTGAAATGCTATGTATATATATAACTGAAGGGGAGAGAAAGAAACAGAGAAACACAAGCACTGATCACCCTCAAGTCTCCCAAGATAGGGCCTGTCTGGTAAGAACAAGATACTGAGTTTGAGGCCCAGCACCGCCCCCCCAAAAAAAGAAAGACAAAAAGAATAAAAATAAACTCTCCTGACATAGAGGAAGGAACCAAAAAGTGAGAAGAAAATGAATGCCATCAGAAATCTATGAAAAGTTCTTTGAAAAAATGAAGATAACAGATCAGTTCAAAGAAGAACTAAAAGCTCAGAATAACTATAGTCAATATAATCACTGTCAATTTTGGACAGTGAAATATAGAAATAACTGATCAGAACTTCAAAAAGTGAACAATAGATTCAATAAGGATACAGAATCCTCAAAAAATATCAGAGGAATTTTATGCCATTTTCTCTCATGAACGTAGATGCAAAATTCCTCAAAAGATGTTAGTAAGTGGAATTCAGTACGTTATTGAAAAGATCATACACTATGACCAAATAAATAGGTTTCATCCCAGAGAGGCAATAACAGTGCAGTAGATGGAAACTAATTAATATAATGCATCATATGAACAGGAGCAAGTTAAAAAACCACATGATCACATCAATAGATTCAAAAAATATGAATATGATAAAAGTAGCCAGCATAATCCTAAATGAGGAAAAACTAAGAGAATTTATTCTAAAATCAGGCACAGGACAAGGATACCACTGATACCTTTCCTATTCAACATAATAATGGGAATAGTAGCCACAGCTATTAGGAAAGAGAAAGAAATAAAAGGAACACAAATATCAAAGGAAGAACTTCAATTATCACTATTTATAAATGACATATTACTATGTATAAGGCTCCAAAAACCAACTGAAAGAAGAAGCTTCTTTTTTTTTTTTTTTTTTTTTTGTATTTTAGGGAAGGGTTTGTAGATGTTCAGGGTTTTACTACTATTTCAGACTCATAGTGATTTGCCTATTTACAGCCTCCTAAGAGGTGGGATGGTAGGCGTTCGCCACTAAACCCAGTCTCAGTTGCTATCTCAGTGGGCCCTGGGGGCAGAGCCAGCATGGCAGCAAAAAAGAAAGTCTTAAAATTGATAAACAACTTCACAAAAGTAGCAAGATACAAGACGAAAATATTAAAATTATTAGCATTTGTGTATATCAACAATGAATAGGATACCAAGTAAATTATTTTTAAAAAATCCATCCATTATAAATTCAAGAAAGTGAAATATGTGAGAAATAACCTAACCAAGAAAGTAAAAGATCTCTGCAAAGAAAATTGTAGTACCTGGAAGGAGATTGAAGAAAACATCAGAAAACAGAAAGATGTCCTTGGCTCCTGAATACCAGAAGTTATATTTTTCAAAGCAGCCATATTTGCAATGGAGATATACAGATTTGTTGAAGACTCAATCAAAATACCAGCAGCATCTTTTACATATCTAAGAAAAATCGTCCTAAAATTCATATGGAACCATGAAAAGCACAGAATAGCAAAAGCCATTTAGACAATAAGAGCAAAGTAGCCTACTAATACCTGACACTAAGCAATAGTGATAAAAATGGCATAGTACTAGAACAAAAAACATATATGTGGATCAGTGGATCAGAACTGGGGATCATGAAACCTCACCAGATATATTCACCTATCTAACCTTTAACAAAACATGTCAGATGAAAGACAGTGCAGTGGTTGATAGATTGTATCAACTTGGTAAACTTAGAAGCTTACTTAAATTGGCTCAGGAATTCTACAGCCTTTGGTACAGAGGAGTCATCCTAAGGTGGATCATCACTTAGAGGATATAAAGGGGAAATGAGGAAGGCAAGAAGGGTCCATTCTTTGGAAGAGCTCCAGTCTTCACGTATAGCTTGGATGTCGTTTCCTGGCTTCCAGTGCAGGCTCTTTGGCTCCTGCCTTGGATCCTTCAGCCTGCCACTGCAGACTCATTGGCCTCCTAATACAGACTTGCATGAACATTGCAATGAGCTCCAGACCTTGGACTGGATTTTTCAGTTTCCAGTTTGCAGACCCCATCTGCAGGCTTCCTCACCCAACTCTGTTGCTGACCACTGGAAGCCAGCTTTTTGATTTCTTGCACATGTGTATATCTTATGTTATGTCTGTTTCTCTAGTAAAACACTAACTGATGTAGATGGCATATTGAACAAGTGTTGTTGGGAATAACCGTTATCTGTTTTCCTGCTTCCAAAATCCATCTCACTGAAATAAGCAATAGATCTCCCCAGTATTTTCAGAGAGTATTACTAAAATGTAATGTACCCAATTAAAGAAGTTACAAAATACAAAATAGGTAGAAAACTATAAATGATAAATAAAATAAAGTGATGATAATGTATTTCAAAATCAAAAGTTATTGCAATTACAAATATACCTATAACAAATGGATGAAGAGATCTAAAGATTACACAGACTTACATGAAAGGCAAAACTCAATCAAGAAATAACTAAAAGGAAGGACCAGATGATCAGTATTAAATATGCAAAAAAGTCATGTTACATGGTTAATTAGAGGGCTAGCAATACATTCTCAGCAAACCTAAGCGAATAAATATGAAAAATTGGGTGAAAAACCCAAATTCTTTACAAACATAACTTCCCAAAGAAAAAACAGTAAATATACAAGCAAATAGTACAAGCATATGATCATCAACTGAAATTTTATGTGGAATTAAATGTATTCATATGAGGAAAATGAGAGTGGTTAAACAGCTTTACAGATGAATCCTTTCAAATATTCTAGTGTTAGATCATTTGAATTTTATCTAGAGAACATAAAAACAGAACATCCTGAATAAGGGCCAGCAAGATAGCTCAGCAGACTAAGTGCCTACTTAAGAAAGTGCAGGGACCAAGGTTTAATCCCTGGCACCATTTGCAGTGCTGGTACAGTCCCCAGGCATGTTGAGCTGGCCACTGAGACTGGGCATGGTGGTAAATGCCTGCAATCCCAGTGTTGGCCAAGCTGAAAACTGGAGGATTACTATGAATCTGAGCTGTAACGTGAGATCCTATATCAAATATATTTTAAAAAACAACAAAAGTATAATGATTATTTCCAAATTAAATAGTAAAAAATGAGAAAATTACAGAACAGAGTTAACATAACTGTATTAAATTAATTACTACAATCAAAATCTAGCAACACAAATATGCCATTCCCAAGATGGTTTTACCAAACCAAACCATGTTGGACTGAATCACAAAGAAAAAGTATTTTTACCTAATACACTAAACATCAAGTTAAGACAACCAAATGTAAGATTAAGTAGTATCGTATGGGAATACTATATTATGATAAGGAAAACATATAAAATACATGAAGCATCTACTTTGACCAATAGTTAGATTTTTGAAGCACTCCACTACTGTTCTGAAAACTGTAAGAACACCCTGAATAAACATTTCCATCAGTATTACACAGAAAGTCCTATAAGCACAGTAAGAATATTTTAAAAGTTATGAAATTAGAAAGATGATGTTAAGCATAGGTTACAAAATTATAAAGACATCTGTGTCCAAGGAAATCACAGGTGAAGTACTAAATTATTTAAGAGCATTTGGTAAATCATTGATATAGTATAAATACAAGAAACTAGGGTGAATCTCCTAAGTACTAACAAAGTTAGAATATATAATTCAACATAAACCATAATCACAGTAAAGTGTTATGTTTTAAATCTATCAAAAGAGTAACAAAAATTAAGTCAAATTACAGGTATGCAGTGTTAAAGATCAGAGACTAATTAGCATAAATATGTTATTTTTCCCAAACAATGTAACATCTGTACAATTAAAATGTATTTCTTTTTGTTTCAGGAAAAGCAAGGCTAGTTCTAAGATGAACAAAGAAGAACAAAGGCTTAAGAAGATCCAAGACAACAGTGAGAAAGAAAAAATTATACTACCCCGGTAAAATTTCAAAGATAGCAAAAAGACTATAGTAATTAAATCAATGTGATATAGTCATTAGCTTAATCAAATCTGCTAGTGGAATCCAGCCCAGAAATAGATTCTCCTAAATGATGAAGACAGAATATGTGGCAGAGATGTTATTGAAATTTGTTAGGAAATCACAGATTATTCAGTATTTCAGTTTGAGGCATTATTCATGCATTAAAAAGAAAAGTTTACATATACACAATTAACGTGAAATGTGAAAGATGAAATTTGTGGCAGGTGATGCCTAATTGTTCTTATCTTCTAGGACTCATGCATTGTATAATCCCTTCCTCTTAGGTACTGATAAGACTTATGACGTGCACCTAGTTAGTAGAATGTAGCAAATGAGAGGGGATTCTGGTAACACAACTCCACTGCATTGTTAGTAGAGTCTCTCTACTGATTCTCTCACTTCTTGGCTTTAATGGAGTAAATGTAATGGGGTAGGGTCACAAAATATGTTATTCTAGTGGCCTCTTGCCCGTCAGTCACGAAGAACTGTGACTTTTGGCCAAATATCTCACCAGAAAGTTAGTACTCCTAAAGTGTTATGGTAATGGAACCAGATGTTTCTCAGGTTGACCATCAGAAGAGACTGTAGCCCCTGGTCATCAGCTTGACTATAGTCAGGTGAAAGACCATGAGGCAGACAACCTGGTTAAGCCAAGGTCTGATTACTGGCCTAAAGAAAATTTGAAATAATAAATACTTGTTGAATAGACGACTAATAAAAACTAATTTTGAGAAAACATAGAAAAATATTTTTTGGGCCAATACTTTGGTAAGATTTTTAATGATATGCAAAAATAATATACATAAAATGTAAAACATTTACATGTTGGCTATCAGTGAAAGTAAAAACATAGTTTGTGTATATAAAGACACCACAAAGGACACAATAGAAAAATAAAAACATTACCCCAAAAGTACACATGTAACCAAAAAGAATAATCAATATACAATAAACATCAATGCACTATTAAGAATTCAAAAGACAAGTTAAAAGGTTATGACTACAGATTTTATGATCAAATCAAACAAGTGAAAGAAGGATGGCAATATTATGTGAATGCAATCGAGTTTAAATGCTATAATTCATTAATAATGAGAAGAACACAAATAAAAAAATGTAGCATTACTTTACTCCAACAAACAATAAAATATTAAACTCTTAAAAATATTAACTGTAGGACCCAGCGGGATGGCTCAGTGGTCTAAAGCGCTTGCTTGGGGAAGCTTGGGCGGCTTCAGGGACCATGGTTCAATCCCCGGCACCACATGCTGCGCCAGCCCTGCCCTCGGGGCGGACTGAGCGGGCCATGAAAATGAGTGAATAAACAAACAAGGGTTCTGAAACAAGGAAAAAATAAATAAATAAATAAATAAAAATTAAAAAAATATATTAACCGTAGGAAAAATAGCAAGAGAAAATTTTTATACTAAAACACACAATTGGTATCACTTATCTATATACTTGTGCATATGTGTGTATACATATGCTTTTTTGCAGACAAGTTGGTTTGCAAATAGACACATTTGGCAAAATTCTATTTTTGTTTCCAAACACTGCAATGGGTGAAAAATAAGACTGTGGCCATCTTTCTCACACAAACAAAAATGTGGCCATTTTTCCAAAATCATGCAACAAATTATAGATATATGTTAGTGAACTGATCTATTATATTAATGCTATATTATGTTATGTTATGTTATGTTATGTTATGTTATGTTATGTTGTGTTATTATATATTCCTCCCATAGGTTCTGTGTAGAAACACAAATTCACCAAATCTTCAACATACACATTATGGAACACTTTTAAGACTTTTTCAAGAACATTTCTTAAATCTGTAAAAGCTACAAACACCCCAAAATTTATTATGAATTTATGACCAAATTTGTGAAGGAGGAGCCAGGGAGATAGCTCCAGGGCACAAGTGCCTGCCTGGAAAGTGAAAGGTACTGAGTTTAATCCCCAGTTCCAAGAAAAAAAAAAAATATGTATGTATACCTACTTATCTCTATCTCTATCTATCTATCTATCTATCTATCTATCTATCTATATCAATATATCTATATCTATATCTATATATCTATATATCTATATCTATATCTATATCTATATCTATATCTATATATGTATCGATATAAAAAAACTACCATGGTGAATATAGGTGATTTTTGCCCTTGTACACATCACACACATTAGACAAAATTTTGAATGAATAAAAGCCAATGGCATAAGAATGCATGAAGTATGCAACTATTTAATGAAGTTTATAAGCATGTAAAACTATATATATATATATATATATATATATATATATATATATATATACACAATGAAAGTATGAAGCAAATAAAACAGGTGGCAACCATCAATTATATCCAAGGCCACAGTTAACTCCATGATGGCTGCTAGGAGACAGGCTGTGATAATGGGATGTCAGAGGGTGGGCTTAGCATGAGTATTCACTGTGCATTTTGGGGTTGATGGTAAGTACATGCGTGATCATTTTATTACTCTTTTGTATTGAATGCTTTACACTATAAAGTGTTAGTTTATTGATTCTATCTCCAAATCACCTCTGGCTACAGCAAATTATCAGTGAAATAGGGGAGGGCTTCAACCCTCCCAGATGAGATCATACATCTTTTCATTCTCAATGTATCAGTGTAACCCACTAAACATATACAAATACCTATAGCTCAACGGGTTCAGTAAACTAGTGAAAAAAGGTGAACATACCTAAGAAAACCAAAGAGAAGATGTTTGCTACTGAACACAGCGAAGCATGAGCCCTACTATACCATCACCTTGTAGCTGGCCTGTGTAAGGTTGCATGCTCTTCCGCACTCCTCCTGGAAAGCCTATGTCTGTGGGAGTGGGCTCTAGAATTGCTTCTCAATTCAAAATATACGTAAATTAACAGGAAATAATTATATTAAGTAATTTTGCAAGCTCATTATATGAAAATAAGTATTTCATACATTTATGTACTTGAAATATTGTACCTCCAGTTTGTTTGCATATTCTTTTAAAAAAATCTTTCATTGATGTATTTGGTACACAGCCTCACTACGCAGCTTATGATGGAGGGAGGGAGTCTCTGTCGCTGTCTCCTTCCCTCCCTCCCTACCTCCATCATCAGTAGTAACAGAGAACTGCACCTGGTCAAAAAGAGGGAATAATGTTTTTCTTTTAAAGCTCACATCTTATTTTATTTCACTTCTTTGTATATACTCTGGGGAGCTTTATGGATAAAATTTGGAGGTTTAAAATTAAGAAACATGCCTTGACCTCCGAGCTAACATATGACTAGAATATCTGTTTTTAGTTCTAATTCAAAAGTTTATATGTAAAATTCTTGTCCATATAACATTTAATGAAAATGTTGCTGGAGAGATAGCTGAGTAGAATAAGCTGTGCCCAGCAAGCATAAGGTCCTGAGTTCAATCCCTGGTACCGGAAAATACAAAAACAGAAACAAAAAAATCTCAAAGAGACAATTGTTTGGGGACCACTCACTTGGGATATGCCTCCCCACCATCCTGAGGTCCTAAGACAGGACCTTTCTTTCCTCCAATAAATCTACTCTGGTCATTAAAAAAGAGAAAATATTTATCTTCAACTTAAAGCAAAAAAATAAAGGGACAGATAAAGAGTTAGGTCTGCAAAAGACTTATTAGAAAATCTTGCCAGTATCATAGGGCAAAACTCATGCTTCACATTTTAATGGAGTTTTATTAAGTTTCTGATGGACCATACATGTGTTTCAGTAACTGTATTTAACATTAAGCTATTTTCAATAGTTTTATAGCTTCTGTTAGGAAATGAGAGAATGATAGCTATGTGTATAAATCTGTTTGCTTTTGAAAATCTAGAAAGATTTCATGTTGGTTTACATATGACAATTGTAAACATGATGTTCTCTACTAAACAGTGAATTAGCCAGAGCGCTTACAATAACCTTGGAAAATTAACAACCTCTCTATGTACTTCATGGGAAGTTAATTTTTATCAGCTGTGTTCCCTACATGTACTTATTGTTGAATGGGTATCTAATGTAAATAAGTTCAACATTCAAATGTATGAATGCTTTTTACCTTAACTATTGAGAATATTGTATACATCCAAATTTAGAAAGGAAAATATCATATTGGACAAAACTACATAGCTAGGCCATATAAAAATTGAGACATGTCACATTTAACATCAGTATGAAAACACTTCAAAGTGAACAATACACTCATTTCAAAAGAGTAGCAATACACAAATACTTTAAAGAAACAATATAAAATACAAAAAAACCTTGTGGTGTATTATGACCTTGCATCTTCCCACATTATAATTTCTTCCTTTTTACTTTCATCTATTTTATGATTCAGAAACTTTTAAACAATTTAGATAATAACTTTGCTAACCTCCCTTCCTTCATTCTCACTCTTCCCAATCTTTCCTTCTATCCTGTCATCCATTCATTCCTTCATTCTTTTATATCTTCTCCTCTTTCCTTTCCACATTATTTAAAGGGTAAAGAAAACAGGAGTATAATTTGTTTTTTTCCTAAGAAAAATTCTATTTGAATACGTGTCCACTAGTTATGAATTGACAAAACAATTCCTATCTACTTCTATAAACTCCTTTATGCGAAGAACTTCACAAAAAGGAGAATACCCCTAGTCAATTGTCATCAGACTTTGGTTTCTACAGTCCCCTGTTACACTATCATTTCATGGATGAGGCCCAGTTATGCTGCTGTCCTCACTGTATTCCCAAAATTAGAATTGTGCCTGGTACTGTGAAACTACAGACTGCTGGGCCTTTAAGATTTAATGAGTACAAGAAATAACAAAAATCCCTTGAAACCTGGATCAATTATATTGATTTACACTTCTTACTGCTATTCCTAGCAAAGAGCTGCACACACAGCCAGTCTCACTATGAAGTTTGGACTTGCAGAGATCCTCCTGGTTTTAGCCTTCCCAGCACTGGGACTACATGCGGGATCCACCATGCCTGCTCTTGGTTTCTGGCTTACAGCGCCTGGGGGCAGGGCCAGTGTGCTATGTGGTACAGGGGATCATATCCTGATCTCTGCCCTTGCTTAATCAGACACTTATTCCACTGAGCTGTCACACCAGCCTCTATTCCTTTCTCTTGAAGGTACTTGGTATTCACTCACAAATCATCTTCCCTGATTATAGTATATGAGATAAGTGAGTTAGAGTGGTAACAGAGCATCAGCAGTTTTGCTCTACTTATATTTTCAGATAAACTTGAATGCATTTTTTTTTTTTTTTTTTTTTTTTTTTGGTGGTATCAGGAATCAAACTCAGGACCTTGCACTTGCCGGGCAAGCACTTACTCCACTGAGCTATCTTCCCAGCCCTTGAATGCATTGTGGAAGGCTACCCACTGCCCAATGATGGAACATCATCTGACAACTGTACATTCAAATGCTAAATAAGAAGAGTGTAAGAAAGTGATCTTTATCCAAATTTAGCAAATACAACTTTCCCTGACACGGAAACTAGGCTTTCTTCATAACAACTTGTTTTAGAAATATACAACCAAGCACACTTGATGGTGACTTCCCTTGTGTAGTCTTCACTAGGTTGTGTACCTGCTTTCCTCTTCATAATTCTAACAGTTTTAAAATCTCTAGAAAACCTATAAATTCTTCAGTGAGAAAGTTCAGCTCCTTGAATTTTTCCTTTACTCATGTAATCAATACAGTGACAGCTGATATCTAAAAAAATGTGAAGGAACAAATTATGAATAATTTCCTTCATAGAACTCTCCAATTTTTTAAAAAAAAATCTTCCTAAATCTTGATCAATCCATATAACACATTTAATTAGAACAATCATTTAATGAGTGGCAAGTTTATATTAAAATAATTACTCAAGTTATGAGGATCATTCAGGATGTCTCAAAACAATAAAAGTCTGGACTATGCCTATTACTGGAGGCATCTAGTTAGCATGCACTTGTATAAAGTCTCTTCTTCATAGCAATGCCATGCTAAATGACAGTGACTAACGGTGATAGCGCACTGAGGCCAAATATACAGTGTAAGTGCTTAGCAACAGAACACACTAGTTTCTTTTTGTTTTAGTTTTGAACTAGCAATCAAAGTCAAGACTTTGTGCTTTCTAGGCAGGCACTGTGCCACTGAGCTATAGCCCTGGCACAGTATCACTTTAAAGTTAGAGAGCCAAGACTAGGAATTGGTCAGGTGTTGATGTTAGGAAAATCAGGGGAAGTCTTCATGCTTATTGGTTGAAACTTGTGGGACTGGCTAACAGCTCTAAATTGGTCTTGTACTTTCCAACACCATTGTTTACAGAGCTAAACAGAGAACAAGATAAAATTATTCCATAGTCATGTTGCTTTTGGCTTTTTATTTTTATACTGTGTCATAAAAGAGTCTTGTTATACAGATAAATCTGATAAACTAATTCATCTTCAGTCTGTTTGTAGCATAATTGGATTAGGCGATAAAGGAAAACAAAGGCAAAAAAAAAATTCCCATGTTTTGGAAGACACAGCTGAAGTGATCTTTGAAACAGAATCAATTAAGCACGTGATACATGCGTTATATAAAACATAAATCCATAAAAAATTGTTGCTCAAGTATTTAAAAGTTTTGGCGTTTCTCTGGGGGCCATTAGAATCTCTTGCGTTTAATATGCTCATCTTCCATGCAAACATGTGATGCCATTTGACTTTTAAAATTATTTGGATATTTTTTTCTGCCAAAATGAAGGGGAATAATAACTAGTAAGAAACATCAAAATTTAGTCAACATAAACATAAATAGTAAAGAGTCAACACATTCAAAATATTGATATCTTAGACTATTAGGCACTCCTACCATTAAATGTGGTATTACAACATCTTGTTTCTATTTATATATTTTTGTTTTTGTCTTTGTCTTTTTGATACAGAGTCTTGCTATGAAGTTCAGGTTAGCCGTGAGCTCACTTTTGTAGCCCAGGCTGGTCTCAAACTCACACCGATCCTCCTGCCTGAGCCTCCTAAGTGTTGGGGTTGCAGGTGTGCGCCACTGTACCTGTAAGTACAAAATATGTACTTACATATTTTTAAGTGAATTTCTAATTATAATTAATCAACTCAAACAACTTTAAAATTACCATTTTTCACTCACTTATAATGAAATGTAATATACTTTACAGGTCAAGAATAACTAGTAGCTTTGGTGGCACAGATGATTCTCATCAGATCTATGATGTTAAAATTAAATGGTAGAGAGTAAAGATTAAATAACAACGTTTTATTTTATTTTATTTTATTTTATTTTATTTTATTTTATTTTATTTTATTTATTTTATTTTATTTTATTGTGGCCAGGTCAGCCCACAACGTGAATGGGGCTGGCGTGGCAATATGGTGCCAGGGATCAAACTGCATTCCCTTGCTTGCCTAAGCTTGCCTAAGCAGGTGCTTTACACCACTGAGCTATCTCACTGGCCCAACAAGGAATTTTTAAGATGCTATCATGTAGGTGTGGTT
The DNA here is from genome assembly GCA_004027025.1 of Myocastor coypus. Taxonomy (NCBI): domain Eukaryota; kingdom Metazoa; phylum Chordata; class Mammalia; order Rodentia; family Myocastoridae; genus Myocastor; species Myocastor coypus. The sequence goes on along the minus strand of PVJA010023152.1, from coordinate 17,752 downwards.
CTTTGAATACAACTGCAAAGGGAAATGTGGCAGGCAAGGCCTTAAACATTTCATGGATGTTGAGCACTAACCTAAATACCAGGCATTTCTTATTACGTTTGCTTATAAAGACAAATTAAAGCTGGGCCTGGTGGCATTCCTACAACCTTAGCACTGGGGAACTTGAGGCAGGAGGATCCCACGCTCATGCTCAGGCTTGGTAACTTAGTGAGATCTTTTCTTAACAAAGGTTGTTGCAGGGAGACAGATCAGTGAGAAAGCCCTGTGTTCAGTTAACCCCAGCACTGCAAATAAACAAAGCAAAATAAAGCAAAGATTAATATATGTTGTGTCTTCTTCTAGATAAAATTTGTATTCTAAATTCTACAAATAAAAACATAATCAGAAACTTAGCTATCTTCTCCTATCATATTCTTTGGTTTCCTATCCTCTCTTGATGTTCCATTATACTGAATTTAAATCTAATGATCTATTTTTGTCTTAAATAAATCTGTAATATTTATAACGCTTGAAAACTAGATCATGACATTTGTTACAGCAAAATCAACACATCTTTAAAAAAAATTCCATGCTACATTTCTAATATTTTATCCAATCAGCTTAAATTGAGTTAGTTAATGGTTTTAACAGAGAGAGTATTATATAAAAGTTTCTTTCAACAATATTAGACAGTGACCATCTTTACATATTTACATGATATAACCATAAGCAGAGGTTTATTTTCCTTAGGTCACTCTGAGAGGGCAGGGTTAACAGGTGTGCTGGGAACCCGTACCTTCAGGGATGCATGTACAGCCACTAGATCCATCAGCCCCTTAACTGTGTGTAACATTCCTCATTAGGGCAATTGTCTAAGAAAATCTTTACCATGATTTCTATTTCAGTATTAACACAAGGGGTCATGTCTGAAATTTCCCCTGGGGGAGAATAGGTGAATAGAAATAAGTAAATTCAACTCTGCCCTGATATGCTGAGACAAGTAATTCTGTTATTCACCTATTCCCATGTTAATTCCCAGAACTCCTTGCTCTTTCACTTTCCACATCTCTTCCATTCTTTCTCATAATTCATTCACCTGTTTTTGTTTTTGTTTTTTTTTTTCCTGTCAATGTATTTCTGCACAATATTCAGAGAAGGGCAGTAGGAGCTGTTGCTGTCTTTTGTAATAGCTGCATGCATCTGTAATTCTTACCTTGTTTGGATCTAATACTACTTCCAAACCAGAGCCTTTTCATTTGATTAGATTCAAGTTCACACATCCTGGGAACTGAAAGCAAACACTGAGACTGAACAATAATGGTACCAATGTCACGTTTGTTGATAAACCTAAGACAGAAAAAATAATCTTCCTTCAGAATAAGTGTTAATTTCTCAGTACCCCTTGAATGTGTGCTCATGTATTTCTCATTCATGATGACAGTATAAAGGGAAAATTATGAGCTATGGGAAGGGATGAAGTGCAGGGGAAGGGGAACACTCACATCCTAGTAGAAGGAAAGCGACAGCCAAGCTAGCTTTAGGGGCAATATAATATATCCAAAGCATTATCACTCTGGAGACACATTTTGACATAATAACAAACTACTGAGACAGAACCACTTTTATCTAGGTCAGAACGACAGACTCCAAGTGTAAGAAAGCTTGAGGGAACCACAGTTTGTAGTCTGAACTATCAGGAAGATTGCAATCTACAGAAATTTCCATCAAATCTTGACTCAACACTGCCTTCCCCCAGGATACTGTAATTATTTTACTGGCATATAATGGCATAGCATTTTGATTTCGGAATATACAGAATGAAATGAGCCACATTTTTATGTTGCTACATTTATAATAAGATGCAGATGGTAAAGGAAACAGATGCCTCTGACATCATCTCCCATTTGTCTTTAACTTTTGCAGACGCTGGTAGTCTGTAAACTCACTCAGAGGGACACAAGATATGTTGGGCAGTTTTCCAGTTCTGTCTGCAGACCGAAAAAGAAAACCCCAACCCTCTCCCAAGAAACAACAATGGGGGCATTGCTTACTTTTAGTTATACAGTGGAAATTCCACAAAAATAGTTTCTTTGAAGTCAGTATCAGTTTAACACATAATTAATCACCACAGAAAACAATGTTCTCAAACACTGGAAGTTTGGCAATTAGTGACTACTGAGTGTTATGCTTGACAGCGACAGAAAGGACAGGGTGGGGGTAGTGACATGGCAAACAGCTGTAGTTTCTCAGAGGCAGGAAAGAGTTTTAAACAGATAGGCATGTATAAATAATCTCCCAGCCCTCCATACTCACACTGCTTACAAACTTCATCCTCGTTATTTCTAAGTTTAAAAAAATAAATAAATAAAAACTCTGCAGAGGCTTTTCTCAGGAAGTTTCTGACCTTACAAATCTTTATTCTGAATTTCCATCTGCACGTTTTAGAAGGAATCTGACCATTCTGATAGGAACTTTTACCATTTCCCCAGTGACATCATCGAACATTATACAAAGTGAAAGGAATTTTTCTTTTTCTTTGTGACACAGAAGTGTTTCAGAAGATCTTTTCAAAAAGATAAGAAACTTTTATAGTCCATCTTGAAAGAAATAAATGCTTGGGTAAAGCAGCAATTGCAAGGCCTTTCAGCAATGTTTGAGGTCCCTAAAAAGATTTACACAGTTATAGATGAATGTGAGTCAAACAAAATCTTCTCATCTCCCTGGGCCTCCACAATATGATTTCATCTGCACCTATGTTACACAAATATCTCAGCAGAAAAAATTTAAGAAACAAAGGAAAAGAAAGTGAGAACATAAAAATAAATGCTGCTAGGCAAAATATGGTACTCATTTTTAAAATAATTTCTCTGTGCAAGTAACAGACTGAAACACACACACCCCATACACATGTGCATGCGCGCACGCGCACACACACACACACAGAATACAAGAATAAACAAATTCTTCTAGTTCATATCCACAAAACAAGTTGGGAAACAATAGTGCAAATTTCTGCTGACCTGCAGCATTTAGTCCATAAACTTTGGATATCCTAGACGATCCATCAGTGTCCAGCAGATGTTTTCAATTAATTTAATTTCAGCTCTTGGCAAGTTTTGTTTCCAGACATTAGCATTCCTTGGTGATATTTCCCCCTCATAAGGAAGGTAAAAAAGATTTGTGGAAGTAGCAAACAATATTTGGTTTAAACTAGCAGGAGACAAAGGAATTCCAAGAAAAGCAAACATCCTTTCAGTAGTTTTCTGAGGAAAATGCACAATGTCTTCAAATTTTATTAGCTGGTAGTGAGTAGGTAGCAAATTCATATTTATTCTCAAAGCTGCTGCTGTGTTTGCCAGCCACAAATGTGACAGTAAGGAGATGGCATTAGACTGAGAGCTTGCTAATTCTTTTCGCAATGGTTCATACTCAAAAGCATAGTCTGAATTTAAGCCACATTTACCTTTACTCCCTATTTTAAATAATTTTGTTAAATGCTCTGGTACATTCTTCAAAGTGTAAAGACTTGGTTTGCTACTGTACAGCACTGAGTAAATCCATGCCCGAGGGTCCCTTACTATGTATAGTGCTCTCATAGAAGTTCCTAAAACTTCCTGAAAAAATGGAAGCTTTAATGTCCAACTACCACTACTTAAGCTGAGCACAGGCCGTGCACTGGGGTAATAGATGAGGTGTCTCCTCAAAGCCCTAATATATTCAGCATCTCTATCCAAGGTGGTTTTCACTCTACTTCTTTGTTCTAGCAAAGACTCTCGCCTTTTCAATTTTCTTTTTTTGTCCTTATTCATTGTAAAATACTGGGCCAGTTTACCCCTACTGGGTTCACGTAGATGGATATTTTGCAAATGTATTTTTGTGTCCCGTACTAAAGACTGTAACCAGCCTCGGAGTAAACGGAAATGCCCACTGTGAATATCTGTCACTTTCCATTCACAAGCATCTACAAATGAATTGATCTCCAATTCAGTTTTCGGGATATCAATGTAGGCTGTAGGGACTCTGATGTAGAGAAAATCACTATTGTTGAAAAAAAGCTGTTTGAGAATTTCAGCTCCTGAACCAGGAAGCGAGGTAATGACAACATCTGGAAGATCCACATAGTGCCCTTCAGAAGACACCATCTTCTTGCTGGCCTCGTTCTCTTTCTTTATCCATTTTGCACAGATGGGCTGAGTGCAAGTACTCCACACATCCAGAAGCTCAATAAACCACAAGGCAATGACAAGTATTAGTATCCATCGCATAAGTTTTCTAAAAGAAAGGTAAAATCGCCACTGAAAAGTTAAAATCACCAAACTAATGCACAAAATTAATCCAACTGCTAAATTAAATTTAAATCCAAAGGGGAAAATGACTCTATCTTGTCTTCCAGGCTTCACTATTGTTTCAGTGCCCAAACCAAAGCGGGTTATTTTGTTTTGATCAGCCACATTGGCAAACCCACCAAATCCCAAGTACCTGAATCTGGTATTCAGGTTATGGTAGTCAGTTACAAGGGAAACAACATGATCAGTATTATTGACATTGAGAGCAATCTGAAGTCCAGTATTGGAGCTATCAATGAATCTACAGCTGGAAACATTGACATACGGCCCGTAAAAGATGTATGCAATTCTTGTGATAGTAGAATCCATCTGGAAAGTAACATTAACAAATTGAGTCCACCTTTTCTTAAATTCAGCAGCTTGCTCTGCTTCCTGTATACTACCCACCGGGCTGCTGCCATGCTCATCAAACCAAAACATTTTGTAGTGTGCATCCCACACATCCATCATGGCACCATTATACTTGTTCATGAACCTATATGGGATATATTTAAAGTCAATATCCAGATTATGAAAGAAGGCACTGACAGAATTTACTGGGGAAGTTTCTTGCCTTTCGATGTGATCAACAACCAGTAGAGTTTGAGAATTTAAGAGAAGTAAAGCACGATACACACTTTTCAGTCTCATTGCAGAAGAATAAGCAGACACTGCTTCCCCACTCACAAACACCATTTCCCCATGCTGAGAGGCAGTGATAATTTCTCCAGCTGCATCACCGACCTCCTCGCCAGTCCACTTCAACCACTGTGCACATTCTCCTAGCTGACCCTCCCAGGGTTTATTGCACTGGCTGGATGGTGACGGAGCAAATACCAACACATTGTTAAGGTGGCTCAACTTTGGCCCGTACAGAGCCTCTGAAACAAATACTTGCCCATTGGGGGCAAAAGTAAATGAGTTCTGATCTGGATGTTCATGACCTGGGTTAAAACTTCTCCATCCATCAATCCAAGAATATGGCTGAAAATGAACTATGTCATAAACAGCTCTTCCTCCCAACTTCCCAGATTTGAAAGACACAAAAGTATTGGTTTGTGTGTTTGGTAGTCCTGCCCCATAAGTGACAACACCCCAGTTGGGAAACACATGCATTTTTGCAGTGCCATAACCAGCAGGAGGCTGCGGGGTGAGCTGGGGATCATACCAGATAAACTCAGTGTGAAGAGTGCTCCACCTTTGGGCAGTAGAAGGAACCATTGGCCCATCTTTGGGTCGGTGCTTTCTAATTTGTTGAGCTAACCAATTTCCAGCTCCATTCTTTAAGATGAACTTATCCAAAAACACTAGCTGGCTCTCTGGACCATAAAACCAATTATAATTAGAATCTGCTATTCCCACAGTTCTCTGGAAGCCTGGCAATAGGGTAGCATAGTAGAACCAAAAGTGCATTCTTAACCAATTATTATCCAAGTTGTTGATATTAAAGTGGCGCTGCGCCAAAAACACATACTGTGTGACTGATTTAGCTGTGTAGCTTCCATAGGCCACACCTTCATCCAAAGAGCCATCAACAACATGATTCAATAAAAACATGGTCTTTTCCATCACATCCACAACAACCTGTTTCCATATGTTAGCTTTCAATCCTTTTTCTACCCCTGCAACCAAGGCCCCTGTGAGTAATGCTATCATATTAGTAGCTTGGTGGTTGTGAAGAAGTTGCTTGCCCCATGAGCGGACCTTGGAGTACTCATACATTTCCTCACTAACAACCCATATCTTTTGAAGGTATTTTTGTCTTCGGTGATTATCTACTAAGTTATACAAAAAGTCAAAGGCGGTGGCAAAACCTGTCAAGGAATGGCCAATTGGAACCTCATCTCCTGGCGCATTCTCAACCAGCCAGTCTTTGTAGTCAACCATTCTGTCCATATATTCTAAGACAAATTCAAAGGCAACTTTGTCTTCGGGGCATAACAAACAGTACAACGCTAAAGGAGGCAGATTGTTACCATAGATTTCATTCCACTTGGCAGCAAAATCAGCATGCTTGGGTGGAGGTAGGTAGTACGTTGGGTTGGACAGCATAACTGTCACTGCACTTCTGATAGCTCTGAAAAGATGTGAATGGCTTGTGCGAGACTTTTGTCTCATTGCTTGAACTTCTCCGGCATCAAAATATAAACTTGGATGAAGCATATTTCGCCTCAGCTTTTGTTTGGGTCTGACATCATGTACTTTCTGCATTTTCAACTGATCTATATCATCTGTGAAAACTGCCCATTCAGAGTAATTGCTCACAGGTTCTTCTAAAGTAGAGAAACCAAACATTACTAATGTTAAAAATAGGAAATGTCCTGTAAACATTAACGCCATGATCCATGGGGAAGATCCTTTCCTTAGGCATACATGTCAAACACAGTGCTTAATGTGTTTCCTATCTGTCCAGTATAAAACATACATTAAAAATCCTGATAAAATAGACTTTAAATTCTGTGTGCTGTGAAATCCAGCTGACAGCCAGCTTATTCAAAGCCAGTGTAGTTGCCAAAAGAGAAAACTTAAACTGTGTCCCTGGCACAGTTTTGGTTCAAATAAAACTTCAAAGAATAATAATACTTTTTCTGTTACATGTAGGGAATGGTGAGTAGTATAATCAAAAATACTATGAGTTCAACATTTACTTTCTTTACATAAATCTATTTAAAATAAAAGTTGAAATATACACCATAATACAGAGAAAAAGTACTTGGAGTTTTGAAAATTAAAAGTCATTCTTAATATAGGAAACCATCCTTGGTAATAAATGAATCACAAATGGTGTGTTTCTGGTTCTCATCCAAAGAAGATGACAGAGTAACTGGTATGCTTGCAGTTAGCAGACTCAATTATGATTCTTCTCAACTTTTTATGTCTCTGGGTTTGTGTATTTTTTTCTTCCATCTTTTTAGGGGAGCACAAAAATATCCTCATCAAGTATTCAAAGTCCTGTCACTTAAAAACAAAATCAAAATTTTTGACTTCATTTGACATCCTTTTTTTAAGACACATAAAAAGCAGTTTTGTATCTTCTTTTCCTCTGTGTAACACTGAGAATCTGATCTCTTCGGCCACCTAGGTACTTCTCTTTGAACATGAAGCAAAAACACCAACCAGGAAAGAAAAGTTCCCTTTCACCAACTGGGAGGTCTCTTTTCTGTTCCTTTTCATGACACTCCTTTCTGGGGGAAAAACAAAGGAAAGCAATTCTCTGAGGCTACAGGTATGTTAGGAGTGGAAACAAACCAACGGTTTAAATATTACAAGCACTTAATACAAATCTGTAAGGACAATAAAATTGTCTATTATGTACAATTAACTTATTTCAAATGAGTATTTTTCTTATTCTATGGTGGACATATTTGCAACCTAGTAAACATCAGGAAGAGTGACAAGATATAGTTAGATCTTAGCTGTGGCATATTTTTGTCATTGAATGGTTTTATTCAAACATCATTAAGGTAAAAATGAGTTCTGCTATCATTTTTGTTATTTTGATAACAAAGGACTCAGTGACACATGATTAAAAGCGGAAAGCCCCTTTTCAAAATTTATGTATTCCTGTTGAGCTTCTATTGTTCGGGGATGAGAAGTCCTAAGAAAGACTCAGCCCGCTCTCCCTCTCACAGGAGAGGCCATCCTCTCCTCTCACAGAGCGATGCCAGACGGTCTCCTCCAGACTCACCTGTAGCGGCGGTCACCATCCTTTCAAGAAGCCACGAGAGGGAGCTCAGACCCAGTCTTAAGGAGCAAGCTCTCCGTGCCGTCTTGGGTTTCGAAGAGCCTAACCAAGTTTCAATCTTGGACAAGTCTCTTCTCTGCTGGAAACACTAACGCTAGGAGTTTCCTGATCTGCCATGCCTGTTGCATTTTTAAATTTGTGATTTAAGATCATATCGCCCCTTGTCCGCTGCCTGCTCCCCGACCTGTGGCTCTGGTTTGGGGGCGAGAGACCCTTCAATGGCCAAGCTTACTTACCTAGAAAGACGGCGAAGGGATCCTCGAGCACTTTGGGCCCCACTGAGCAGGAGACCCAGCCGGGGCCAGGCTGGAAGGCCCCGCAGGCTTCTGTGTCCCGGCGTCGTCTCCCGCGCTCTGCCAGGCAGCAGCCGAGCGCCGGCCCAGCGCGCCCCACACCGCCCGGACGCACCGGCCCTCGGGGAAGCCCGACGCTGCGGGCCGGCGCGGACGCGGGGGCGGGGCGAGCTGCGGGACGCTGACGCTGACAAGGGCGCGTGTCCCGCAGGATACCTGCGGCTCTGCATCCAGTGCCTCCGCGGCCGCCGATCCTTCTGCGGAGCTAAGGCCCGCCGCCCCCGGAGGGTGAGAGACGGCTACGCGGACAGAAGCTGGGCCGGGAGGGCGGGGTGGGGCGGGATCTGGGGGTGTGGCCGCGGGGAAGGGCGGGACTATGAGGCGTGGGCGGGTCCTGGGCGGGGCTGGCGCGGGCCAGGGCGGAGACGCACTCTCTGGGCGCCCTAGCCCGGGCGTGTGGAGAGTCTGGATTTTGGGCTGCAGCCCAAGACTTAGGCTATGGAGAAGGAAGTTCTGCAGTGGGAGCATCTGAATGTCGCGCTGGCCTGGAGTGAAATATTTTTGTCATGGGGAGAGAGCGACAGTAATGAGTCATGAGCCTTAGAGTGCAGGAAGATAAATGGAGTTGTGGATTTATTCACAAATGATGCACGGGGCTAGGGGGCGGGCTTGAGCTCTGGGCATGTGGAATGAGGAAGGAAGGTCTGAGCGAGCACTTGCATCCCGGAGGTAACTGCCTGAGGTTGCTGTTTAGAAAAGCGAAATCCAAATGCCTAGATATAATATGTGAGAACCAGTTCAGTAGCATAGGAGCTAAAAACCAGGGGAAAAACATGTATCAATCTTTACTGGTTGAAAATAATTTCTCTGGCACTATAAGTTGGAGAAAAAAAATGGGACAAATGGGATAAACTCATAAACAAAAACAGAAACCCACATTCAGTAAAAACCTAGGTACAGGCAGGAGAAAGCAGTGTTCTTGATTTCTTCGCGTACATGTGAGCTCGGAAACTCCAGGGTAGGGATTTTCTGTAATTCCCCTCTGCACGTTGGGAATTTCTCATAGATACCAGGTTTCAGTTTGCCCAGTGACCCCAGTGTTTCACCAATGCTTTCTAAGTTAATAGCTTATATAAGAATGCAGTGAAGGGGCTGGGGAGATAGCTCTGCAGCACAAGTGCCTGCTGGGCAAGTGCAAGGTTGTGAGTTTGAACCCCAGTCGTGCAAAAAAAAAAAAAAAAAAAAAAAGAATGCAGTGAAGTATCAAGTTTCATAAATGAAAACACTCATGCCCCGTCGGGGGGTTGATAATGTCTCAGTCTCCTCGCAACCCATACTAATTGGTGAAATGGACAGATATATGCATTTCAAAATGACACTCTTGCATAGATCACTTTCTGTAAGCAGAACTTTGAAAGCAAGAGAAATTTCAAAAGCATTCAGCATCAAAATAAATAAAAGGTGACCTTTATTTCTTCATAGCTCTTCCTGTGTCCCAGTCGGGAGCTACTCCTGTCGAAGAGCCCCAGTATTGAATTTGTTTTGGCCCTTCAGTTACTATGCTTAGTCCATTCCTTCCCTTGTAATATGTTATGCAATCACTCCCACTTGATAGTTGCTATTCTTCTCACTGAATTTCTCGTCACCCCACTTAAGCATATTATTAGTATGTAAGCACTATAAGCATATTAATATTACGATAGTATTATACTGTAATTTTTTTGGTTTTTTTTGTTTGTTTTATTTTTTTGCTATTTCAGCTAACTGACGCATGTGCTTTATTCCAAGTTTCTTCTAGTCAAGGGTAGAACTCATTCCCGTTTTTAAATGCAATATCTATGTTTGAGCTTTTAATAGTTGTGTCTATATACAGCCTTATCTCCTCTAGCAGGATTCATCCCAAACATAAATCTTCCTTTGATTTTCTGAAACAAAATGTCTGCAACATCTGCACTGTGCCTTTCCTGGCCCTAGATGAGCACTGATAGTCTCCAGCCTCCTTGATAGAGCCTAGAGTTGTGGGAAAGGGAAGTCAGACTTCCGAGATCTCTGCATTTGTGGCAGAAAGGAAATCAGGAATCACTTTTTGTTGACATAGTAAATATGCAGACAAGTTTTCAGAACCAAATGTGCAGATGGGGTGCTCTGTAGTTTCAGGGTATCCGATGGTGAAAGTTTTAGAAGATCAGAGACATTTAGTGCAGAATAGCTCCCAGACAAATATTTTATCCTCTGGCTAGTCACTATATTTTCAGTTTTATTCGCATGAGTATGATCATTTTGGTTTGCAGGTGAATGAATCAAGGTACAGGCATTGTGGTTTGTTGTGTTCCGCACCATCTATTTGTGCTGAAGCTGGAGGGATGCAGCTAACTGCTCGACGCTCTCCAATGAGCTTTCAGGCTAATTCGTTTTGAAAGAGCATCTTCGCAAAGTTGTGAAATGTAAGGGCATTGAAAATAGGAGCCTCACCTGAATAATCGAAATCATCGGCAGAAAGGGTGGTAGGTAAATGGCACTGTTAAAAATAAAGTATCTTGTTTTCTGTGAACTAAAAATGGATAGCTCCAATTATCATTCCTTCTAAACATGAAGCGGGTGCAAAGTTAGTTAATTATAAATAATGCATCCAACCATAGAAAGAATGAGCTATATGCTGTGTTATTGTACATTAAAAACCTTTATGAGGATGACAAGACACACATAAACCAACAGCTGCTAAATTCAGAATCGGGGAGCAGTATCTCAATTTAATGGAAGTGAAGAACGGTGCAGTCTATTGCTCAGGGGATTTCTCTATGTATAAAAGATTCTTAGATCTACTTGAGATTTTATACAGTGATTTAAAAGCACTTTATAAAAATGTTTTATGTGAATATCTTTCAAACTATCTTCAATTACTGAACTAAGAACAAACAGTACTTTCTAGCGTAGCGCTCCCATGGTAGAAGCCTTTTTTCCTCCCCTCCTTCCCTTTTTCCTCTTATCCCTCCCCCTGTCTGTGTTTTTCTTTTCTCACCTCTTTCCTTCTGTCCCTGTACCCCTCCTTGTCTTTTTTCTTTTATTTACCTTTACTTCTCTTCCCTAACCTTCTTTTTCTTTTCCTTTCATTTTCCAATTCTTCAGTCAGTACCTATTTCACATCCTGCACCTTTGTTTTGACTGTACATTTAAAGTTAAATGTGACTGTCACCCTCATTTTACAGTAGAAGAGAAAAAGTCTTACATATCACAAGTGTATTGCTGAATTCTGAACAGAATCACAAGTTCTTTTACTCCAAACTATGTTGAGAATCTTGTTACCACACAACCCGAGTCAAAGCTATGTCTTAGGGTGACTTCACTCAAGTGACACCTAAAACTGGGAAACTAGCCAACATTTTACAGAGAATTTCTGCAAAAATTGTATGTCCTAATATATACAGATTCAAGTCATGAACTTTAGAAAATAAGTTAAATTCTGCATAGTCTTAGAAAATAATTAAATGCAAGCAATGAAACAAGCTAGACAATGTGTGAAATCCCTGAGCTAACTTCTTTGTCTATGACCTCTTATTTAGGAGAACTCTTTATAATTGGAGTAAGGGGGATGAAAAGATAGCACAGCTGTCTATGTGCCTGTCTAGCTAGCACAAGGACCTGGGCTCCCTCCTTGGCAGAGCATGACGTGTAGGCCCTGGAACCCTGGGCACACTGTGCTAGACACCAAAACGGGGCATGTGGCACACGCCTGTCATCCCAACACTGAAGAAGCTGAAGCTAGAGGATCACTATGAGTGTGAGGTGCATAATGAGACCCTGTACCAAATAAATTTTTTAAAATATTAAAAATGATAATTGGGGAAAATTATTTATGAACCAGTTGTGCATTCAGCAACTGCCCATGCTCATATCTCTAACACATGTACTGAACAAAGCAAAAAACATTTGAATCTGGGGATGTCTGGGTATTTTTCTTATCTTTTATTTTGTTTCCCTTAGCTTAACCCTTGGTAAAGCTTTGACTGGGAGAGTTCAGATACAGATTCCTTGACCCGCTTAGCAGGGCCAGATATATATTTGGTTGGAAGACTAGAAATGTTGGGGAGTTCAGGAGTATAGTAGCTGTGACTGTTTGAAAACAGACACCAAATGTAAACTGCAAATTTTATTACCCAACTGGCCAGCAGTAATAGGCCACAGAAATAATAAAGACAAAACCACAGATTTAAGGAAGGCATGAGAATCTGGAAATACTCTTAGCTGTTGCTTTGAATGCAAAATATCTCAGGATGACAAGCATTTGCCTACAGAGTTACTAATGAAGATGTGGCTGACAATGTTCTCTGAGTTTGTTTATCCAGCTGTATGAGAGTTAATATGACAATAACTGGATTTATAAAAACTTTTAAAAATACCAAAGTCATCTTCTGAGGAAAATAGTTTCCCCATAAGTCCACTAAACCTTTGCACTCACAGATGAGAATGTTTTTGCCAACTTTGTACTTACAGTTTCACTTTTCTTGCAAAAGAAAATTTTAAACAAAGGACAACTTGCAAAGAGATCACAAGATGGACTTTCCTGGGCTCCTCCCCAGCACACTCTTTGTGTTGCTCTTCACTAAGGATGATGATACTCAATATAGGGCACTTTTATCTTCCAGGGAGTTTTGACAATGTCTAGAGAAATGTTGATTATCATTGGTTGTTATAGTTTATGTCTGTATATCTCCCAGAAGTATCATGCTCCTAAGACAGGGCTTTTAAACCATGATTCAACTTAACTATAGAAGGTAGGTGTGTGGTCAAAAAAGGTGAGTGTAGTGGGTGTGACCTAAAAGTCTATATCTTCCTCCCTACTAGGCTTGTCCCTTTGCTATGCTTCCAGGCCATTTCCACGAAGTGAGTAGCTTTCTTGTGTCCAGAGTTTAGCCCAGCTTTTTACCCTCGGAACCAGATGAGCATGGGCTGAAAATGTGAGGCAAAATAAGCCGTTCCTCCTTCAAATTGTATTATCTCTTGAGTTCCAGCAATGAGGAATTAATTGAGACATCAGTGATCTCATGTGACTATAGTGCTCCTGTCATTCACTGGTGCAAGTCAGAAATGTTACCAAACCTCCCACAATGTACAGGACAGCCCTGTCCCCACTACCAAAGAACTCTTCAACCCAACAGGTCAACACTGTTGAGGATGAGAAATTCTAACTTAGTCTATGGACCCAAATATTAACTATGTGAAAACTGTTGGTTGTTAAAATAAAGTTGTGGATAATATCTTCAGATATCCCCAATCATGTGTTTGCATTTCATGCCAACACCAGCTATTGTGCCCTAAACATGACACACTGGCAGCTGTGTATGGAGAAACAAGATCATTGGGGAAGTGAATGAGTCAGGTGTTCTGGCTTAATGAGTGGGATCTGTGCTCTTATAGAAAAAAAAAAAAAAAAAAAAAAGGTTGGGAGGAAGAAGCATCCTAATCCCTTTTGCCCTTCTCTCAACCTGTTTTGGGCTTCTAGAATAGAATACTGTCCAGTGGGTCAATGATGAAGAAAAATTTCTTCCCTCACACTTCTGGAGGCTGTGGTGTTGAAGTTCATGGTATCAGCAGGTTAGGGTATGGTTGCTGACTGAATGATGAGACCTGAACAGTGCGTGATGTCAAATATTTTGTGTGCCTGTAGCAGGGAATCAGGAGACTAAAAAAACCCATGCCCAACATTCATTTTATAAGCAACATTAATACAACACAAGAGCAAAGCTCTGGTGACTTAAACACCTTCCTTTGGGTACAACCTCCTAATACCATCACGTAAGTTTTTGAGACACGTTCAGCTCCTTCTGTTCAGGACGTAGCATTGATACACTTTGTTTTCTCCTCCATTTTACTATATGAGGATTCTTGAAGCAAAAGCACCATCTTAGAAGCAGAAAGCACTTTCTCACTAGGATACTAAATCTGCAGGTGCTTTGACCTCAAACTTACCTACCTCCAATAACTATGAGAAATAAATTTCTACCATATGTAAATTACTCATTCTATGATATTATGTGATAGCAGCAGAAATGGACTGAGATTCCAGGTCTTATCAAATACGTTCATGGGTGATTTCTGTTATGTACTAGAGGTTGGGTCTATTTGTCTCCACTAGTCATAAAATATTTTATAGTCCAGGCATTTGCCCCTTATGTAAACTTGGTCTTTATCACTAGGCATCAGTGACAGTAAACCAAATAATAGTGAAGATGATGTAACATTTACATTTTTGAGAATATTCCTTCTGCTCTTAAAAAAAAGAATATCCTTTTACTCTCCCTTCCTTACGTTAACCAAATTTATTATTCTTTTTCCTTTCATCATGATTTGATGATAAAAATTCTCAAACTACTAGCATCAAAATCAGATAGCAATTGATGATGTCAACTTTACAAATTTATTCCGGGCCCATAGTTAAGAATTGTAGTGCACAGAATGGAACTTCATAAACTTTGGGTCATCTTTCAAAAACCTTCAGTCCATCTCTTACACTCGTGTGCTATGTGTCTTGGTTTTCATTTGCCCAGACAATAGATATGATCTCACATCAGTAAGAAGACAAAGCTGAACATTAGAAACTGGTACTTCAAAATTACTCAGAAATGTGTCACACTGTTATTTCTTATTCAAAATAATAAAAAATTTAGACAAAAAATAAACGTGTGACTATCTTTCAATGAGTTAAATTATTTTACATGTTGCATATTTTACATGAAAACTGACTGATAAATTGAGTGATATTTGGGAAGGTAGCAGAGAGTTTGTTTTCCAAAAACACACCTCCAAATCACACCCACGCCACCCCAAAATCCAACCAATGACCCCCCCCATAAAAAGGTGGTAAGGATTAGTGCTAAACTTATTATGTTTTGTATCTGAGAAAGTAACCTCCCCTCAGCATGTTCACCTTTTCAGATCCAGCTCTTACCATATCTCTGGCAGATTTCCTTAGTGAAAGATTGAAATACATTTCTTCTCTCCATACCTCTAATGAGCGGAGTCTTTTCCCTTGACTTCTGAGCATTGGCTTCATTCCTCTCTTTTTTCTGAGTGTGAACTGCATCTGCTTTTTCATGGCAAGATGTGCCACCAGAGCTACCCCTCACACACATTTATATTGCCTTTATTATCCTTTCAAATACAAAGAAATTGTCTGTTTTGAACTCCATGCCCTATTTCTTAGAGAAGATAAAGTCTCAGCAGGGCCTAAGCTCATCATGACTCTAGAAGTGAAGGAAAGCAGTTCAGAGCTTTCCGTCCTTATCACACAGTACCCTGTTCCTTTTGATCTTAGCAGCTTTGAACCGGAAATACTTATTTTGATTCTTGCTTTCTGAGGTTTCAGCCTACAGTCGATTGACACTATTGTTTTTGTATCTGTGGCGAGCCAGACGACATTGGCCAAAATCATGTGACAGTGGAAAACTTCCCATCTCATGACAGTGAAGGAGGGAGGGAGGAAGGAGATAGATTCTGTTCACAGATGGCCTGGGCAGGGAGAAGATGTAACCTTAAAAGTCCTGCTGCCAAAGCCTACCTCATTCAGCGGTGAAGCACATCAGCCTCTCTAGTATATTTACTACTGATAAGGTCAATTCCCTCATGACCCAGGTACCATTCTACAGCCCTGCTGCATTGGGATCAAACATTCAATCTTTGAAGGACATTCCAGACCCAAACTACATCAAAGTCATGTAGCTCCAACACTGCTGCAGGGCTATTTTGGAGAGTACAGTGTTAGTCATCTAAGGACAGCAGAGCTGGCTCATACCTTAAAATATCTATTTAAAAATGACACATTCAGATGCCATGTTCTCTTTGAAAGGCATGTAAAAGGCAGCGGAGTTGATGGCAGGTATATGAAGCAGTACCTGTTGAGGTAGGTTACTGTACTAATAAGTGGGATAGTAATATGGTTTGAAAATGCCTACAAGTAGCATACAGCAGGCTAACTTCTCATTCTGACTCCTTCAAATTACTTTTTCAATGGGTATTTATTTATTTATTTATTTAATTTATTGGTGTGTGTGTGTGTGTGTGTGTGTGTGTGTGTGTGTGTGTGTGGAACTGGGAATTAAACTCAGGTCCTTGCACTTGCCAGACAAGCGCTTATTCTACTGAGCTATCTCTCCAGCCCTTGTCAAAAGATTTTTAAAATTTAGCTAGTTATAAGAATTACTTATAATTGTGTGTAAAAAATACAAATATTGTGTGTAGGGCCCAACCTTGTAAGTATAATGGTATTAGTAGGAAGCAAAAGAAAAAAAATTATTTTAAAATGTAGTTGTTGTTCTGTGAAATTGACATTTTACCCTCAGTTAATCTTTAAAACTTACCAACATCTCCCAAACCACCACCCCACACCTCAGGCTCTGATAAGTACCTTTCTAGTCTCCATTCCTATGAGATCTACTTTTGTAGACTCTGCATATTACAGGAGATAATGCAGTCTGTCCTTCTGTGCCTGACTTGTTTCAATTAGTATGTGGTTCTTCAATTTTATTTTCATGCTCTGAATGAAAGAATTTCATTCTTTTTATGACTGAATAACCTTCCTTTATATATATGCTACATTTTCATAAGTCATTTCTCCACTGAAGTACACTTATGCTGATTTTCTGTCTTACTATTTTAAAATGGTATTGTCATGTATATCGAAGTGCAGACATACTGATTTCACCACAAAAACAGACTAAGGTAAATAATATATAATCATTATCTTCATTATCTAGGCTTAAAACACAATATATATATATATATATATATATATATATATATATATATATCTCAAAAGATCACATTTTATAATTCCATATAATTTTATGTTAGTTAAAATTAAAAAAAAAAAAACACTACCCTAACTTAAAGTACACCACAAGTTAATTTGGCATCCACAGAACATAGCTTAATAAGGTTGATGGAAGCAAAAACATATGCTTCAGTGAAGATAGAGACTTAGGCTCTACAATATATTAGCCATTAGTCACACTGATTAAAATTTAAATTAATCAATTTTTAAAAGATAGTGCTTTAGTTCTGCTGTCTACATTTTCAGGGTTCAATAGCCACTTGTGGTTAGTGACATATAGTATTAAATAGCATAGTGACAGAATATTTTCTTTGCTACAGATAATGCTGCAACAGAGAGAGCAAAGGGAGAAAATGATGATATCATGTTAATATAAAAGTATGAGTCATGGACTCATGCAGATTTAATGAGCAAGTGTTACAACACTGACGAGGATTCTGATGTACCACCTAATGACATTTATCACAGTAATTTTACTTGTAAAGAAAAGAAAATAATATTTTAAAATGCTTTAAATTTTTTTGAAAAACTTGTAAAAACCAAATATACAAGTATGCATGTACCTGTTTGTGTGTGTGTGTGT
>PVJA010023151.1:0-33357 GCA_004027025.1 Myocastor coypus | reverse complement strand
TTTGCCATCATCGCCCTGGAGACCTTCCTCCCTTTCTGGGATCTTGGCTCTTGAAACTTAAGCTATGGGATCATCCAAAATGCAGTTGTTGTTCCAGACACTTCTTTAATAATATGCATCTCCGAAGGATGAGAGCAGTCTGTCTGGATATTGTTGCATATAGAGCAAGTGTGCTGGGCTGTATTGTGAAAGCACAATTCACTCTTCTGTTCACAGGAAATTCTTGCAATTTCTGACCGGTAACATTTCCCCCACAACACGGAGCAGTTGGCCTATTGAACGTATAATGATGGATGTGTACAGGACACCAGTGGATGGAGCATCCCCTTAACAGGAATGGATTGCTGCATATTTATTATATATTATGGTAGTCTTTAAGGAAGCCTAGCCCAGAGTAAGACTGCAGCACGATTTCCATTGTAATTTGTTATTTTTATTCACTCACAGCCCTGGGAAATGAGATGAATTTGCTCAGGAGGGCACTAAAGGACCTTTTACTTGTACCACAGCTACCCAGCTGGTTCCATCTGACCTAGTGAATATAACCATAAAGGCCCTAATATATCTTTCCGGGAGATGGAGAGACAAATTCATGAGCCAGTGATATTTTCCTATGGTTTTTGTATTATATTCATTCTCCATATTTTTACTGATGAAAGTTCTCTTAGCGTGGAAGTTGATGACCTATTAGAGCAACCTATTTAATGGCTAGTCAAGGTCTGGCCTGTCTGCTAGTGGGCAAAACAGAAGAGGCAAGGAAAGGGGAAACTAGTTCTATTTTTAGGAAGTGCAGGCTAAGGTGAGTGAGGCCTTTTCTGGTTATTCTTAAGACAACTCTTCTCATTTGATCACCGCTTCAATTGCTGTCTCTTTCTGATTTTTGTTCATTTCGATGTTCAATATTCCAAGAAAAATTTAACTCTGCTACAAATCTATTTAACCTGAGATAATGAATTCAGCAGAAGCAGTGGGGTGCTGGGTAGGTTGATAGGAAGTAGTGACATAGCCAGTAAAACATTTAATAACATTGAGATAAGGGCAGAAGAAACATAATGGGATGACACGGACTTGATTAAAATATCAACACAATAACAACGTTATTAGTTTGAGTTCCACCCCACAGGAATGTGGCTCCCTGAACATTAGGCTGAGGCTCTTTTCTCCGTCCAGCCACAGGGTGGGCATTGTGTTGGTGGGCGGGGTTGGGTTCTTAGCCTTTCCTGGTAAACAGTGCTTCCCAAAGGGTAGCACTGGACCAGTCAGAGAGGAGCATCACCTGAAAACTGGTTAGAACTGCAAGTAACTGGCCTCTACTCCAGACCTACTGAACAGAAGACTGCAGGTGAACCTTTGGTATGTTCTAAGAAGCCTTCTAGGTGACAGGGATGCGAAGCTGCTGCATCACAAAAGCGCCAGAACCATTGGCACCATGTCGGGAGAAACTTGGACTTGACCTCTTTTGATCCGAATTCTTCTTTGTGATGTCAGTGTTTCGCCATCAACAGTTGGTCAAATGAAAGGAGAGGATCTCAAATGCCAGCATTCTTTTAGCTGTACTACTACAAGGCTTAGTAATAGCCAGGTTGCTATTATCTAATACATTTATGATTATGGTGGCTGCATTATCTTTACTAGATAATAAGTATTTCTGATTTTTAAGGGGAATTATTTGTCACTTATCTGTGGGCTGTTAACTAGGTAACTGGTAGACTCTTCCTTAGTATAAACATTTCAAACTTTTTTTCCCCTAACAAGTAGGAGTGGCATACTAGTAAACATTGACTTTGAGGGGAAAAAAAAATCCAGTATGTATACAGAGGAGGTAGGGTCTTAAATGATGGATTCACCATTCACTATTTTGTACTAAAAGTGCAGAGTACAAAACTTGGGAAAGACTGTTTTCTTTTGAGCTATTTTGCATTTATTAAAATTTGATAATCAAGTATACCTGTTGATAGCTCCCTCTGCTGTCCAGCACCAGTATTACAACCATTCAAAACTGCTGGGGTTGGGGTGAGGGGTGGCGTAGGAACAGGACGCTGCTAGGTAGGAAGTAACAGATTTGCTGAAGTTATGTAGATAGGGAAAGTGGTTTGGCTTCTTGCAAAAATATCTGGCTCTTTTCAGATGAAAATGCAAAATAGTAGTATCTGTCTTGAGGCAAAAGCACATCGCTTCTCTTTGACTGCCAAGTTATCAAATGCTCTTTGACAACACTCTTCGATCGGCTAGGAATTGTTAGAACTCAGAAGCCTATCAACTAAGAGAGTTTTCAGTCTTTTTTTTAAAAATGTATTTGGTACACACCTTGGAACATAGTGATCTTCCTGTTTTCAGCCTCCCCACCACTGTGATTATAAGCGTGAGCCACTATGCCTAGACTCTGGCTAGCTTAGCCTGCCCTGGGAGACAGCACTGGTGTGGCATGTGGTAGTGGGCATTGAACCCCCATCCCTGCGATTGCCCAAGGAGGCACTTTAGTCTGTTGAGCTATCTTGCCAGTTCCTCAGTCTTTAATGTATGGTATCAGTCCCTATCACTGGTTCATCTCACTCTGAAATGACATAATTCTGCAAAATAAAATAAGATAAATAATTTTATATGTCTTAAAACAATTATTTTATATGCCATAAATCATGATATTGGTGAGACTAGGAATCCTGGCATCCAACAAGTGACCAAAAGTATATGTCTAATGAGTATCTCAGACAAGTATTGCAGAGTGAAGATACTATATCGACTGCATCTGAAACAATCTAGCATACTGTAGTGAGACAAGGTTGTTGCACCCCTGAAAGACACTGCTCTTCTAACAAGAATGATCTGACGAAGAGTGGGAGGACCACCATTCAAATTACAGCATTTCCCTAAATTTTGCCAATGACTGTTTTAAGCACTATAAGAACAAGTCCTGATGGTTCTTGGATACATTGTTAAAATTGTATGATGTAGGCCTTTGGATGCTATACCTGCATCCGTTTAGAAATATTTATGAAATACTTGATTATAATGTAGCAGAGAGAAGGTAGATTTTGAATCGGACAAACTTTGACATAAATACTTGTCTTTTCTGACTTATTTATAATAGTAGGTGAGAAGCCTCTCCACTCTGGCTTCAGTTTTCACTTCTGCAAGAGAGATATGTAATACTCACTGTTAGGAAAAATCTTCCAAAACAGAGAATAAGAGAGAAAGAAGATAAAGTGACTCTTCACCTCCGTATTTGCAACATTTTCTAAAACATATACATGAAATTCATCTATGTCAGTAAATATGAATGTGAATACCTAATTGATTAGAGTCTAGATAGTTTATACTTCTGCAAAACTGGTAAGCAGCTAATGGAGAAGATAGCCCCTACAATATGGCTTCATCATCCTCTAGGACACTAACCAGTTTTACAAGTAACTTGGGAATTCCCTCTCCACACTCTCTTTTATTCTCTCTTCTATTCTGACTATAATTGTTTCTCCTAATTTGAATTAGCTTTGCCATCCTGCTAGTTTTCTTAATAATGAGAAACATAAAAGTTGACACATCCTCATTATATATGCATATAAGAATTGTGTTCTTATCATTTAAAAATTTTGCATTGACATGCCACCTCTCAGGATTTTTCTTGAGAATGAATGAGAACACACATGGGAAATGTTTGAATTCAGTGGCTGGTACATAATATTTTGATTCTTTTTTCTTTTTCCTGAGTTTGTACAATTTTTACCTCTGGAGAAGTAAAACTCTAGAAAAGTCAAATGATCACCTGAAGGTACTTAGAAGGGCCATGACTTCGACTATAGCACTATAGCAGCCCTTCAGAAAATAACAAAAGCAAAAAGTTTGTTCTCATCTTCTCTCCCCCTCACCTTCCTTGTTCATAGAACTTCCATCCAGGAAAGGAACTGGCTAGATCCAAGGAAAGGAACAACCTTATCCATGAAGGCTCAGTGTTATGGTTTATGTCTAGTTGTTCCCCCAAAGCCTCATGCAATCATGGAGCGGAGACTTCTAGAGTTTGAGACATGATCCATGATCCACTGGGATTATGTGTTTTAGTACTGATGAGATTATGGGTCTGAGTACTGCTGGGAATTATAGGTGTGGCCTGTGGCGAATAGGCTAAGGCAGAGAGCCTGATGTAATTTAAAGAGACAGAGAGATAGACTAGCACTGTTGCTCTGCTGCCCTGATTGGTTGGCTACTTCTGTCACCATTTTGTTGCTGTTCTGCTACCCAGAACTGGATGCTTTCTGCTCTGTTTCACTCAGCCTTGGGCCAGCCGAATATAGACTGAAACGTCCACAAACTGTAAACTAAATAAACCTTTCCTTCTTTCATTTTGAGTGTTGGGTAGTTGTCCCAGCAATGAGTAAAAAGTAAGACACTCAGGAATACTAAGAAGAATCTGAATAAGTAGGACATGCAGAGTTCCTTCCAGTTTATCACCAGCAGATCCCATTCTTTTGGTTGAATCACACTTGCTTTCATTATCAAACAAAAACAAGAAGATATGCAGGTCTCTCTATTTTCTATGTTTTTTTATTCCCAGGGGTGTCTTTGCTATCAGATTCATGTTGAACAAATTTGCTCTCTCTTTTCTTCTTAATCTGTGTTTTGTTATAGGGGCTTTCGGCATGAGCCTAGCAAACGGTCAAGGAAAGAAGTCTTCCCTCCCCTGTATATCTGAGAAGCAACAAGAAATTGTCACAGACTAGGTTGTGATGTGCTTACTCTAAAAACAGAGTTCAGAGGGCAGAGACATCTTGAGCTGCAGGAAGTTGACAGAGAATAACTCTGCATGAATTTGAACCTGATGAAACCAGTTCTTAGAGTGCCAGGCATTTTAAATGAATATCCTTGGTGACATTGACTATAATAATAGTTTAGGGTCAGGATAACGTAAGAGAGGTGGTAGAGAGGATGAAGTGACTTTACTGGATGCTGGAGTCCCTTTGACGGGACTCTGCTGCCTTCTTTTGATGGAGAAAAGCCTGAAGTCATCTCATTTCACTGCATATGTTTTAGGCCTCCCTGATTGAAAAACTATGTCTATCTTACTGCAAGAATTTTAAATCTATGCTGGAGCTATAACTGTCCATTCAAATGCCATTTTCTTCCTGACCTCCTGGCATATTCCTGAGATCTCTCCAGGAAGCTTTCTGTGCTGTGTACCAGGGTGTCCCATGATGCTCCTTCACCCCATCTCTGCTGACCTCCACCACATCTTCACATCTGGGGAACACTGTGCTCACACTCTTTCCTCTCCATCTTCAAATCTTTGTTTATTTGAAGATGTATTGAGTCTTTAAAGCAAGCTAGCGAGTAGGTAGATGATTCTCTGGCTTCACAGGTGGACTGTTTCTAACTTTGGAACTCAAACACAGCCCTCTTTCTTTCTTGAAATGTTGGAATTAGTAATAAGACCCAGTGAAGCAGCAGCAGAAACTTATTCTTGGGCAAAAGTAGAAGTAGGAGATAATCTTGAAAATCAAGTTCTCAATTGTTGGGAGTCAGGAGGTTATAGTTACAAGGTAAAAAAATTTAAGTTAGAAGAACTGATAACAAAGGGGAGAAATACTCAAGTCCTCTCTGCGAACTTTTTGTAGGATTTATTGATCATTGTAATGGTGGTTGTCTGCTGTCACGGCACTGGGGAATGTCACTTACCATGTGGGTGGATTATAGTGACAGTAGAGGTTGTCTGGTGGTCATTCTCACAGCCATCTTGGATCTAGCCAGTTCTAGCTGGCTCACCTGAAGAGGATCTCTCTGTAGACATCCTGTTCTCAAAGATAAGCAAGATGAGACCAGAGTAGAAGCTTACCTGTCATGTTTAGTACAGAATGAGGGTGATGTAACAAGATTCTTTGTGTGTGAGCCTTGGTTTCCTCACTTATTAGCTGCATTGCCTCAAAGAAGTTTTTAAGTCTATATCAGTTTTGTCCTCTATGAAATAGGCATAATAATAGACCTAATCCACAGGATTGTATTAAACGATTTCATATGTGGAAATTCTTTGACCTAGCACTGAGTGGACAATTATGGGATAAGAAAGCTGAGATTGCAGTGCTGTGTATTACTCTATGAATTTTTTCCAGTGCTAGGAATTAAGCACACACTTTCAGTCATAAGACATAAGTGTTGTACCAGTGAGCTACAGACCTAGGTCTCCTGTGCTGTACTTTCCCATTTGAAATGCTTTCTTTCTGGATTGTGTATTTTCTTGAGAGCCAGTCTGTCTTGTTCACATTTACATCACCAGGTTCTAACTCTGTGCCATATATGTGTGCATATAATTAATCAGGGACAGACATTCATACATCATTAATCCCTCAATCTACTTAAAACAGTCATTTTATGGCTTATACATTCATTCTATGAGCACTGATTTTCAGACAAATGGAATGATGAATTGGTACCATTTTTCACAGAAAAGCTTTTACTCTAAACCCATCAGTATTAAAGCTTATAAGTTAGCATCTTATGAATGCATCACTGATATTAACACCACCAACATCATCACTGCTATTGAGAACTTACTAAAGGGGAGAAAATGTAATATATTTTACTCACATATCTTGGGAATCATGGCTAACGCTCCTAAGACAAAAGTCAAACAGAAGAACAGCATAAGAAATGTCTTTAATAAAAATTGACATAGGAGTTTTCAGACATTAAACCTCAAAGGCATAAGAAGAAAAACTTGTTTATATGGCCAGTCTGACCAGAGTATGGTTGGAGGGCCAAAAGGTCTGACCTCAAAATTGGATGGAATACGGCATCCAATTTGCTGTTCCTGTTGTTTCTTCAGCCTCATTCTTTCCTCCTGGGTATAGGACTGTATACCTGTCACATGAAGGTATTATGGCCCACTCACAGAGAAGGACAGAAAATTTCTCTATAGTCACATTTTAGGAGAGAAATAATTTCACGTCTCAGTTTCTATGGACAGAAAATGCCCAGAATGACAAAGTACTGCACTGTATTTTGGGGCAGCATTTCTGTCATGATTTAGACTTAAAATAAACTCCCAAGTCTTGTATGTTGACAGTGATCAGATCGTTAGGGTACTGTAGTCATGAATGGATTCATCACTGGTGAAATCAATAACCACAATTCTCATGGGTGGTAGCAGCCCAGCTGGAGGCAGGCCTCTGGGGCATAACTTGGAAGGTTGTGTTCTCACCCCTGCATCCTCCTCTCTCATCTCTGCTTCTTGCATAAGCAGCTTCCCTCTTCCAGGCTCTTCCACCCCGATCCTTCTACCCTGAAGCCCGCCAACCACAGACTGAAACCATGACCCAAAAGAAACTTTGAAGTTCTGGGTGCCATGAGTTTTATCCCAGTAGCACCATCATTACTGCATACCATGTTCTGTGCCAAGCCCTTTGTGTAAATTTTGTCATATAATCTCCTGAAAGCACTTACCCCTTCTGGATAAGCAAGAGTAGAATGACTGGTTTCCAGCCACACAGCTGGGCAATGCTCAGCCAGAACTGAAATCTGTGCTCTAGACTCCCCAGCCAGTATTTCCTGTTACCTCTCTCCTCTGTCTGAAGGGAGATGCTGTCCCATTGCCTGGCAAAAGACTAAAGTGGTTGACATCAAACCAGGGATGAGCACACAAGAGAATGAGGGGGAAAAGGACAGGACTTGAGTCATTACTTACAAAATGTTTACAGTTGTCTTGGGATCTTTATGCAGAGGAAAAAGTGTTCTAAAGCCACTGGGCAATGACACAAGGTCTGAAGGAATACCTAGCTTCAGTCCTCAAATATGACATCTGCCATTCTTTAACTGTGCACATCAGGGCTAAGACATTTTCAGTCTTGTACTGTGCCTTTGATAGAGTTCAGGATATGCTTCTCTAAGTATGCTACCTTGTTTGGCATTTGAGTAAATAGCAGAAGCAAGAAGGTCACTGTCTAATTTTTGACTGCTCCCTTCCTTAAGATAGATTGTAAGTGTCTCCTTCAACAGGACCCCCATACCTGGAGAAAAGGAATATCTTATTTGTGGAAACACAGAGATGCAAAAAACAATCTTGCTTAGGCCTCGCTAAGTTTCTTGCCATGACTACCATCCTCTTGCCCAATCAAACTTTTCTATAGCTAGCCATTATTCCTGAAGTGTTTCAGGTGTCTCTGTCTCTTCATTCTGAAGGTGTCTCCATCTTGCAATACTAACTTAAATAAATTTGTGGATTTATTTTTTTTCTTGTTAATTTGTATTTTTTTGGAAGAGTGTTGGTTGTGAACATAGAAATGACCAAGAAAATCTTACTTTTCAACTAGAGCTTCATGATCTGCAAAATAGTGGTGGCAATGCTTAATTTTTTTCTCTGTTTTAATTTTTTTTCTAAGTTTCTGGCCAGTCTTACCAGCTTCTATCTGATAATCTGAGCAACTAATCTGAAGTCAATAGTATGCAGTATAACAACCATTTTTGATTTCCCATCATTTTGTTTAGTGAAATTCTGTACTGTTTTGAATTTTTAAAATATTCTTCATATTCTCTTTAAAGATAAAAGAAAATTTTTAAAAATTAAAAGAATAAATTATCCCTGTTGGCTTTCCTGAAGCCCTGCTAGAATTAGAGTATGTCAAAGGGCTACCTGTAAATGCTGGATGTTTTGTCTCCTATTTTAGTTAGGAAATCATTAGGTTAATGGAAGCCAGAAGGAAAGTAGGTTGGAAACTGG
Organism: Myocastor coypus; assembly: GCA_004027025.1. Classification (NCBI taxonomy): domain Eukaryota; kingdom Metazoa; phylum Chordata; class Mammalia; order Rodentia; family Myocastoridae; genus Myocastor; species Myocastor coypus. The sequence continues at coordinate 24,659 of PVJA010023151.1, read as the reverse complement.
CAGCATTCCATTTCTGGTTCACTGGAGATTAACTGCCAGTGGACATCTCTAGGGAGCAACCAAGCATATCCATTGCTAGCTGAGTTGGACACCTGTACTATGCAACCCAAGGAATTTCCTATATTTCAGTCCCTATGGGTTCTTGATGACCTTTGACTTCATAGAAACTGCCTCCAAAAATGGCATACAGTTTATATTTAATCTTAAAATTTGCAGTCTATCTCAGTCTGTGATTAAAAAGAACATTGAACTAAAAACAAGAGACCTAGATTCTTATCACAGCCCAGCCAATTATTGTCTAGGTAATGGACTAGTCGTGTAATTACTTTGATTCTCCATTTTCTCATGTCTAAGTAGACTTATTCTCCTTTTGCTGAAGCTTGGTGGCTACTGGAAGGGAATCAAATAAGATGAAATAAGTACCTGCTATTTTAAAACAGATGAAAGTGCTAGGTAAATTAATGTGAGGTTGGAAAAATTCCTTCGTGCTTAAGCAAGACTGAAGTCATAGACTCACTTCTGGAGTGAGCCTTTCTATGTCTACAATGTAAACACAACTGTAAATGGTAGAAGGGCACAAATCCAGTTGTAATTTCATGAGATGGTAAATTAAAAAGAGGAAATGGGACAAAGTTAAGGCAAATGGGAAAATGTTTTATGAAGGTGTTAGGCTCATGGCATAGAAAAGAAAGAGACAACAGTAGAGGTTCTGATGACCTTTGAGCTGCCCCTGAGAGAAGAACGGGTCAGAGGAATGAGTAGGAGAAATAATTTGAGTTAAGGAAGGAGTTCCTGGGCCAGCCCAGGAGGAGTGATTTTCTCTGCCAAGAATCCTGGTGAAACTCATAGCTAAAGAAGAAATGAAGGAAGGATAGGAAATAACTTATTTGTGGAGAGATTTTGAAAAGTGTCTTGACATATATTATCCTTTCTGCTCCTTATTTGTGGACAGATTTGTGCTATTAAAAGACTAATCAACCAGATCCTTTTTGGCCTTCAGGTCCTCATGTGTCATAGTTAGGCTGTGATGTTCTTAAAAGATGTCTCTTGGGGGAATACTGTCTGCCAGAAAGGGTATGGTATCTTGTTTGTCAATATTTAAAAGTATGCTCGAGAGAGTTGATAAAAATTTTTTTTGATGGAAAGGGAAGAAGAAAAGTTATATGTGCTAAGGACAGATTCTTGGATACGCTGTGAAAGATTTGTTAATTCTCTTCCTTCTTTATATATAATAAGCACTGGGATGACAAGACAATAGAAATTAAGCAGAAACTGTAAATATTTCAGTCCAGCTGGTTGGAACAAGAGGAAGATAATACAAAACGTTGGGAACTTTGCTAAGCATAGTTATCTAGAGAGTAGTTCTAATTTGGATCTAGAGGGTTCTTTTATTTTGGTGGTACCAGGGATTGAACTCAGGATTTTATGCTTGCTAGGCAAGCACTTATTTCACTGAGCTATCTCCCTGGCCCTGGATCTAGAGGGTTCTTGCCACTGAGGAATATGGACTTAGTCATCAGATATGGAAGAGGCCCTACAAAATGGCTACAGTTGTTGTGCTTTCAATATCTGCTTCCCTTTATGTGGGACTGCAGCTCTTTCCATTTAGATATGGCATCCATTTCTTCACTCTCTCAATAAAAACGAGCCTTATGGATGATCTTATAAATGCAATGCGGTGGAAATGAGAAGGTGCCAGCTCTTGTGCAAATCTTTTTCCTCTTGGAAACATGCCCAACTGTCATAAGAACAAGACCAGGTCAGCCTACTGGGAGACGAGAGACCTTATGGACCAGAGTTGATTCAGCCCAGTTACTTTACTCTGGGGTTGTGACAGGGCCCACATAAGATCATCGAAGTCATGTACGTATCCTACAGACATCTGCTACATGGAAGAGCTGAACTCTTGACAAGAAGAACCACCTAGCTGAACTTAGCCTAAATTGCCTGATAGATTTCAGAGATACATTGAAGAATTTTGAGTACATATATTGTGCAGGCCAAACAACATATGTCAGATTGCATCTTGCTTTTATGCACCAGATCTCAGGATCCAGTTCTCAGGATCAATGATGCGTCCTTGCTTGCTCTTCTCACAGTTACAGACCAACAGAGATTCTAGTTAGATGAATAATTTGTCATTACTTCTCTTTGGAAAGTTATCACTTTATAGCTGGTCTATGAGCACCCTTCTTATCTTTCCACTCCTACTGCAATGTGTAGTAGGGCATTCTTTGTTTTCTAATCAGAGGTTTTATTCAGTTATTGTACCCCTGATGCTTACACTAATGCCGAACTTGTTTTCCGGTCCAGACTTCTGATGCTTATCTCCCACTCACCTCAGAGGCTGAACCATAGTTATTACCATGTTAGAGATGACGGCCGGACTGGGAAAGTGTATGCATGAGCGGGGGTGTCATTACTGGAATGCTTCCCTCAACCAGCGAGAATGCTAAATGTAGGCATCATTTTGCTGAGTAAGAGGGCACCAGTAAAATGTGCACGAATTATGAAATCGTTGCTGAAAATTGTTCCACTTTAGGTAAAATGGCTGTTGTCATTTAGATCATTCAGACATTTCCTGCTGTACCTTCTGTCCTTTTGTCCTAATGATTCTTTCTTGTTCTTTTGGCTATCAGGCTCTGTGTGTGTGTGTGTGTGTGTGTGTGTGAAGAAGTACTTGTGCCATTTTACTATTTTAGTATTATTATACTTTTATATATTTTCTTAATACATCCTTTCTTTATAATGTCTTTGTTTGGCCTTACAAAAAAATTATCCCTGATAGAATTGTTTTCAAAGGTGGTGTGTGTGTGTGCATGCATTGGTGTACGTGCCTAATAAGGTAAGGTCTCACTTGTATGAGTCCCCATATACCTTTTGGGCAGTATTTTGTGAATTATACTTTATTTTAAATTTGACAGTGATGAACTCACATTGTGAAGCTTATGGCACCATGAAAGCCACAGCTCCTGCTGATTTGTAGGAGAAACTATTATGTATTTGAATATCGTTTTAAATGCACATTACCTTATGATGGATTTTTATTGTGTTCTTCAATAGCTGGTTAAAATAAAATTCAGGTTGTACTTGAAGAAATATTTAAATATTATGATTGTGTGAACTGTTTCATTACATATTTAGGCAAGATGAAAATTAGAAAGTATAGAGCAACAATCCTGATTCTCATTAATACAGAGACCTGTTCTCAGCATGCATTGGAAGGACTGTCCGGATGGGTGACAGCTACCCACTCTGTGCTGCTCATGCTTTGATCTTCATTAACAAAGAGTGGGTTCTACATGTAGAGGTTAAAAGGATTGGCGTGCTCACTCTCCTGATCCAAGTCTTAGCATTTGAGTTTGGTTTGATTCTTTGTTTATTTTCTGTTTGTTTGTTTGTTTGTTTGGCTGGTTAGTTAGCCTTCATCTCAGTTCCACGAAACAAGAGATCAGACGGCGTATGGTGAGTGTGTAAAGCTTTCTCCTGGTGATTTCTAAAGATGAGGGCACTGCTGCCTATGTTTAACACCCATTCTGAGCTAAGTGAAGGAGAAGACTTTTCTTATGTATGGGGTCTACAGGGTCTCACTATACAGATTGGACTTATAGTGATCTTCCCGTTTTCAGATTCCCAAGCACTAGGATTACAAGCATGTGCCACTGTGTCAGGTGTCAGTCTCTGTCTCAGCAATTCTGAGGATCAAACCTTGGTCTTTGCATCTGCCTAAGCAAGAACTTTAATCCACTGAGCTATCTGGCTGGTCCTTGACCTACCTTCTTGATGAGATTAGGGAGGGAAGATGCAAACTTGAGGGCCTTGCAAAGCTTAAATGAGCATTTGCAATGTGGCTTACAGTGGAGATGCCTCTTCCTATTAAATTAGATCTTAGAAGGGGGAAAGGCCAACAGTGCATACAAATAAGGTTGGAAAAGGGCTATGGCAAGAGTAGAGCACACAGTGCAAGAAGGCTGCTGTGTGGCTGCAATAATGGCAGGGAGTGGGTGTTGTCTAGGGTAAGAGGAGCCAATGGTAGGAGGATGTAGTCATGGGCTGGAACACGAGTTCTTATCTGTTATTTTAATGGGCCTTTTCCATTCGTAAGACCAACGGTTCCAGGGAAATGGAAGCATTATCTGGGTTGCATGCTTTATTGACTAGAGACTGAGTGAGGCCACAGCCATCATCATTTCCCTATTATCACTTTGCAGAGCAATTCCCAGCCTCCCTTCATTATCTTGCACCCCATTAACCGTTATAAGCAGCTTCTTCTTCTTTTTTCTTTTGTGGTACTGGGAATTGAACTCAGGACCTTGTGCTTGCCAGACAGGCGCTTATGCTGCTGAGTTATAACCCCAGCCCCCATGAACAGCCTCTTTATAGAATCTGAACTGCCTTGGCTCTTTTGGTTTCTGTTTGTGGGAACCCAGAGAGAGGACACACAGGAACACAGCTTTTTGGCGTTTCCACCATGGTTAAAACGGAAAACTTGGCTGGCAGCTTTTTTCCTAGCTCCAGGGATGTTTCCCTCTCTGTAGCAGTAAGACAGCGACCTCGCACTCCGTTGTTCTCCTGCGGGCCAGAAGATAAAGGCAGATTCTGTGTATGCAGGAGCACCAAGCATGGCTGCATGTGTCCTAACAGAAGTCATCAGAGGTGGAGTGTGGCTCTTGGGACAAGTGCAGCAGGATGGGCCCTCAGGTGCATGGCGGTAAGAGGCCAGGTGAGGTGGCTGGCAGAGCCATCAGGCAATCTGGCCAGTGTTCAGACTCTATGCAGGGGTCATTATCATTGAATATCTCGTATTCTCAGGGACTTAGCCTATAACCCCAGACAGTTATTATTTCATGAAGAATCAAGTTATTGTTTACCTGGTTCAGAGGTCAGAACATTCAAACAAGGGACACTTGGTGGAACTCTTGATAAACACATTGCATGCTTCTTCATTACCTTCATGTCTGAGTTTTTTGGGTTGTAATGAGGATGTGAGCTCAGAATTTTCTCTCTCTCTCTCTCTTTCTTTCTTTCTTTGTGAAATGCTAGCAATGTGTGCTCTGTGTGTTTGTCAATGACTTTTTGCACTCAGTGGTATGTATTGGCTGCTCTTCCAGCCCACAGCTTGCACTGAGCTCAGGACCTAGAACGGTGCCAGGGCCATAATCAAGTTTCAAAACAAATACAGTGACAAGGAAGTAAAGCACCCTTCCTAGCACCCTTAATACCAGCATTGCACCAGGCGTGTGGTTACTAAATGGCTCCACTGATTGGTTTGGTGCTGCTCTAATGCTATAGCCTGGATCTAACAAAAGGGCAGAAAGAGGCTTGTCTTGCCCCTTGCTTGCTTGGCTATATTCTGCACGCCATGAGCTGTATGTCCTCTATAAACTATGAATTCAAAAACTTTCCCTCTTAAAAAACAAAAAAAATTATCTTTTCCCTACCCATCGCTAGATTCAAGACTGAGGCCCCTGTCACAAAAGACAGATTCACAAGAGAAGAGCAGGCACATTTATTTAACATAAATTTTACTGGGCACCTTCAGAGTCACAAGGTAAACATGTGTTCCATTCACATTTACTTTTATTTATTTATTTATTTATTTCGTTGTTGTTCTTGTCTTTTTGAGACAGGGTCTCGCTGTACAGTTCAGGCTGGCCTTGAGCTCAGTTTTGTAGCCCAGGCTGGTCTCGAACTCTCACCGATACTCCTGCCTCAGCCTCCTGAGTGCTGGGATTACAGGTGTGCGCCACCACGCCTGGATTCCATTCACATTTTGAAAGGGACAAGCAGGAATTTTTATCCTCCTCTTTCTATCAGGCCCTGCAGACAGAGATCTAAGGTAACGGACCCTGGGAAGCATTCTTACATCTCAATAGTTTTCTGTGAGTTATCTTGGGATTTCATCTGCAGTCTCTGGAGTCAGGGGTTGTCTCAACATCCCTTCATGGCTGCCAGAACTGAAGAAAGGAAAGGTTTCCCTCAACTCTCATAAGACCCAAGGCTGAGACTGAAACATAGAAATAACAAAGACAGATTAACAGGTGAAAAGCATACACATTTATTTAGCAAGGTTTATATGCCATGGAGCCTTTGTGAAAAACTGGAAGGCCAGGGGAAGAGGCGGACATGCAGTGTGATTGAAAACTACTCTGAATTTATAAACTTGAAAAAAGGTATCACAGTAAAAGATACATTTGCATTAACCTTTTTCAAATAGTTTCCTGCAGCTTGAACACATTTACTTCATCATTCTTGTCATTTTCTGGAGCCGTTCTGGGAGTCATTTCTCGTACCTTTAACTTGTCCTGTCACACTCATCTCAGTGCACTTCGTTGATTGAAAATGTTTATGTTTTGTGGTCCCTTTGATTTGGGGGAAAAGCACAAGTGACGTAGTGCTAGATCCGGTGAGGAAGGCCTATGAGAACATAACGCCATGTCCCTCCAGGCTTTCTGTCCACGAATGGCACTTGGCAATAGCACGCATCATATTCTTGACCGTACCTGATGCATACATGGGAGTGGATTTCTTGCACTGCTTCAGAAAGGGACAAACGTTATGGAATGATTGTGTTCAAAGTCAGCATGTGTATCTTGAAGGAGGTCCATGGTCATGTGTCTTTCACTGTATCAATTTTTAAAAATTTAGGTATTGACTATATATCCTGATCGCACCACTTATCTGCGTGCTTGTCTCTGGGAAGAGTGGCTCACAGTGGAGGAACAGAATTGAGAACAGAGCTGACCAGCCAGGGGAGGCATCCAGGACCCGTTTTGTCAAATCCTTCACTGTGCGTTTGTGTCCTCAGACACAGGTTGCAGTAAGGCACTGCTCATGTGAGGTCTTTTGATTTGTTTCAGGGGAGGTCAGAAAATTCCTTCTAGATCTTACAGTCTGCCTTGGGGAAAGAAAAGGATCAGACAACTCTCTGCTTCTACAACTTTTGCAATTCCTTTAACTTAAAGTACTTACTGTGCTAATGTGCTCTGTGTGTGTGTGTGTGCGTGTGTGTATGTGCATGTGTGTGTGGCAGGGGCAGTGTAATCTGAGCCTTGGCCATTGTATAAAGAATGAACCTCTGTCTACCACACGCCAGCTTCGTGTGCATCATCTTTCCTGGCTTTATGAGTACAGCTCTGCAGACCAAGCCTGTGTGGCAGCCACCGGGAGGGAATGAAAGAGAGCCTGTGCATGAAAACCCTCTGGGTGTCTAGCTGTGGCAGTTTGTCACTTACAGACACCCTTCTGCCATCATTGCCTTCTTCCAGGCTTGTTATAAGCTGCCAAGGGAATAACTGGTGCAAGTGTTTTCTCAAGTCTGCACACACAGTTCGTGGCTTTATTATTATCTAGAGAGTCCAGGCAGATGAATGCAGCAGCACCACAATGGCTCCAAGTCTGGCCCATATGAGAGACTCCCTATTCTCCTGCAGGCAAATGCACAGGAGAAGCACCATGGTGTCTGCATACTGCCGCTGTTGTTGGGCCAGTGCAACAAAGAGAAAGCATAGGCCACACAAGCTCAAGTACAGCCAAGGGCTGAGCTGGAACCTTTGGCCCAAAGCCACTTATACTGCCCGTGATCTTCCCTTTGTAAACATGCTGATTGGCCACAGTGACCATCCAGGGTGCGGGGCTGTGACTCACATACTGTCTACAAAGTCATGCTGTTCTAGAATTCAGCTAGCAAACAAGTAGAGCGACTTGGGTTTTTAAGAAGCTCTTGGGAAGAAGTAATGTATTCATTTTTAGCCTACTGTCCACGAGCATATTAATAGAACATCTAGAGTGGAGAAACGTGTGTGCTTGTGTTTCAGCGTGCTTATAGGAAGGAAAGAGAGGAATAGGGTTCAAACCTCATTCCTTGGAGAAAGAAGGGAACTGCCTAATTGTAGACTGTGGTCAGATCACATTATTGCTTGTGTCAAAGTGGCTTCCCAAAGCCTCATGCAGTCATAGGTGGCTCTTTTTCAGAGGTAGCTGAACCTAAAGATGTGACTGATACACAGTTCAATGCTAGGAGTAAGAGTGGGTGATTACCAAATCAGTTTACTGATTGGTTTGGAATTCTAGTAGCTTGGCTACAAGGTAAGGGACAGAAAAAGGCTTGTGTTAGCACTTGCTTGGAAGCCTCACTGTCTTTTGCAGGCAACAAACTATTTCTTCTCTGCAGTGCCTGGATTCCATTGCACTCTGCCCTGGATCCAGGCGATCAGAGATTGAAATCTCCACAAATTGTGAGCTCCAAAGACTTTTCCTCCTTTAACTTCTGAGTGTTGGGTATTTTGTCTCAGTAGCAGCAGCAACAACAAAAATGATAAGACCGCCAGGAAGGCAACAAGGGAGGCCAAGAGCATGCTTAGAGCCAAGGAGCAATGAGAAATACTTGTGCCTCTGGAAAAGAAGCGCAGATGAAGGCTCAGAGGAAGAGCAAGTGATGGCAGACACTGGAATAGCAGAGAAGGGGAGAAGGGGGTGCACACAGCAGGGGCTCCACAGCCCCCTGGGGAAGAGCAAGAGTCTGTAACTAAGAATGGCCTCAGCATGGTGAGGGGGTGGAAGTGTGAGAGAGAGGGCAGATGCACCCAGCAGGGAACGCAAGGGCATGGAGGATCAGGGGAGGCCGAGAAATTAGGGATAAAAGCCCTGCCAGGTCACCTCCTGCCTCCCCACTTCAGGCAGTGCCTCTGAGCCCTTTTGTCTAGCATGTATTTTTAAATGCCTCTGAATTACTATATTTGGTTCTTGTCTTCCAAAATCTTTGCCAGAGGAAGATGCTTTTTTGCTTCCCTACAACCTCAAGTTTCTGAATATACATACAGAATACATAAAGATTAGGCACAACAGGAAAAGAAAGTGCAGGCCTGCGCTCAGAAATGCACACCTGTTTGGCAGTCAGGAAGCGTGCTCAGCGTGTAGACAAGCGCAGGCTGCTGGAGCAAGGCGCTAACCTGCTGTCCCACGGGGCCTTGTCTACAAAGGTAATGACCCACAGATTTCCAAAATGCTATTTAGAGACTTGACTTGGCTGGGATGCTTTGAGGACGGGAGGAAAGGAAGAAAGAATGAGAGGCAGACAAAACTCAGTGGGAGGAGAAGAAAGTGGGGCCAGAGATGGAAGGAGGGGCAGAAAGAGAGGAGGAAGTCACTTCGAGGAGTGAAGGATAACACACTGGGGTGGAGAGAAAGAGGCGAAGAGAAAATAAAATTATCTCATAGTGCATTGACTTTGAAAAAATTGTAAAGTATCATACAGCTGTGGAAATATTTTAAAACTAGGACTAGAGTTGTCATTTGGGAGAGATCTCGAAATGCTGCTAACCCTACCCTGCCGCTTCCCCCACATGCACAGCAGGACATCATTGAGCCAGAAGGGCTAGGACTGTGAAATGCTGACCCAGTAGTCATGTGCGCATGCGTGCATACGTAGCTAGAGTACAGGCATGTCCTCCAGGTGGTGCCCTCTGACATTTTTCCATTCCAGTTGTTCTGTCTTTGGACAATGTTGATCGTAATCCTTAAATTGCTTTCTATTTATTTATGTATTTATGTATTTATTTATTTATTTTTTGCGGGACCAGGGTTCAAACTCACAGCCTTGCACTTGCCAGGCAGGCACTTGTGCCTCGGAGCTATCTCCCCAGCCCCAAATTGCTTTATTTTTAAAGATCTGTTTAGTAGTATCTGTTAATTTCACAAAATACTGTTTCAATATGGCGTCCTCAGACATGCACATATAATTTTTTCATCAACTCCACCCCATGACCTCCTTTCGATTCTTCTTAGTCTCTCCTTCTTGCCAATTGTTATGGTTTATGTCTAGTTGTCCCCAAAAAGCCTCATGCAATTGTGGGGTATGGCTTCTATAGATTGAGACTTGATTCATGATCCCTGGGATTGTGTTTTAGTACTGATGGGATTACTGGTCTGAGTAAGGCTGAGACTATGGGTGTGGTCTAGGGCAGATATCCTAAGGCGGAGAGCCTTAATATAATATAAAGAGTGACGGAGAGACAGACTAAAGCTGTAGCTGTTGCTCTCTGCTGCCCTGTTTGGTTGGCTGCCTCTGTTGCCATTTTGTTGCTGTTCCGCCACCATGAACTGCTGCTCCCTGCCATGTGCCACTCAGCCTTGGGTCCAGTGGAGAATGGACTGAAACCCATAGTAACTGTGAGCTAAATAAACCTTTCCTTACTTCATTTTGAGCGTTGGGTATTTGTCCCAGCAACGAGTAAAAAGTAACTAAGACACCAATAATGGTCTCTTCCACTTCCAGGCCCTTAGAACATATTCTACGTTCAGGACAATGTGTGACACTTGTCTTTCCGAATCTTGCTGAGTGTCCCTCCAACATCCTCTTCAGTTGCATTCATTTTCCTGAAAGTGACACAATTTCATTCTCCTTTAGAGCTAAATAATACTCCAGTGTGTATGTATACCACATTTGCATGACCTGGTCATCCAGTAGTGGACATTAGGATGGTTCCATGTCATGACTTCTGTGAACAGCGTCACCGCGAAGGCTGTTCAGGTGTCCCTGAAATAAGCTGACTTTAATGCCTTGGCCTGTGTACCAAGGAATGGCATAGCTGGGTCACGAGGTAGTCTTACTGTTAGTTTTTGGGAAAGCCTCCATAATGATTTCCACAGTTGCTGTACTAACTTACTTTTCTGCCAGCCATGCAAAAGTGTCCTTTTCTCCTCCAAAGCTTCGCTGCTATTTATGATCTGTTTTCACATTTCTTTTGTTTATCTCTTTATGTCTTTTCTCTCAGTTCTAAATTTTTTTGTTTGTATGTGTTTGCAGCACGCAATCTTGCATGTCTTGCAAGGAGAAGGCGCATGTGCAAAGCACATCTTCCTGAGCTTTTCATCCTCTTCCCGCCTCTCCCCTCCCCTCCCTTCTCTTGGTCCCTTCCCTTTTGCTAAGGCTCTATCTCTTGGTTTCCTATTATTCACCTTCATTTTCTTTTTATTTATATTTCAGATTTTTCATACAAGAGAAATCACGTGACATCTGAGTTTGTGAGTCAGGCCATAAGCCAGACCAAGCAGGCAAGAGAGCCAAATAAAAGAGATTTATTTTATTTTATTTAGGTACCAGGAATCAAACTCCTGACTTTGCACTTGCCAGGCAGGTATTGAACCATTGAGCTATTCCCTGCCCAAGATAGACTTTTTATTGTACCCTATCCTATCCTATCCTATCCTATCCTTTCATTCACTTATTTATTTTTATGTATTTAGTGCAGGATCTTACAGGTTCTCCTACATAAATTGGACTTGTAGCGATCCTGCTGTTTTCAGCCTCCCAAGCTCTGGGATTACAAATGCATGCCACCATGCCCAGTCCCAAATGCGATTCTCAGCATGCTCTGGGAACAGGGCTGGCGCAGCAGGCTGGGGACATAATCCCGGTCCCTGTATCTTCCTAAGCAAGTGCTTTAGTCTGCTGAGCTCTCTGGCCAGCCTTGTTTTTCTATTCTTGATGACAGCCTTTCTGATTGGGGTGAGAGCAAATCTCAGTCTAGTTTTGATTTGCATTTCTCCAATGACTAAAGAGGTTGAATATCTTCTCATATGTTGTACTTACTGGCTCCTAAATAGATTTCTGAATGCAGTGTTTGAAAAATAACATGGAAGATGATAGAAAAATAGCTTATATAATAGCAATCTCCAACTAAGGGCAAAGGCCCTTTCATCTCTCTTCCTATTCCGCTCTCTGCCACATTTAGTTTGCTCCAAGAATACCAGTCTCAGAGAACCTTTGGGCTATCTATCTGTCCTTCTGGCTCATTCCTTCTAAGTGTTTGGATCTTACTTGTAAATATTATGCCTCTCCCAACTAGACTGAGGCCCCTAGAGCACAGGGATAATACCTATTCTGTTTACCAGTTTATCCCAAGGGCTTAGTGCATTGTCTGGAACATGTTATACTGCTCAACAAGTAATTATTGAAATCTTCTTGATAAATAAATGATGGAATATCCTTTGGTGAAAGTAGACTGAAACTCTTTCATTGTAAGATTCTAAGGAGAATCTGGAGACCAGAATGCTTATAGCTAAATAGAATATGGCCCACTCTTTTCTAGACTTTAGCTGTTCGCAGGGCTTTTACCTACCTAGCACTGCTGTGATGTGTGCACACAGGTCATGGATCCTCTCACCTTTTTCTAATTGGTATGATGAGCATCCTTTCCCTTTCCAGAGTAGTTCTAGACAAGACTTATTTTTGACGTTTGCTTCTTTTAAAATGTACATAGTGAAGAATTCCTTTAGTATTAGACATTATAAGCCCGTGCTTTTTCATACTGGATTTATCACTGATTTATTGAATTTAAAGTGAAGGAAGACCCAGGCAGAGTGAGTGGATAACCTTCTCTGCTGCAGATAAGGGGACCACAAAGGACAGCTGCACTAACTCCAGTAGGTCTGAAAACCATCTAGTCAGTGAGGTTTTATCATCATGTCGACCCTTACCATGAAAGAACCAGGACACTTAGAATTTGTGTCATGTTCAAACAAGATAACTAGTAAAAAGCATAATGAGAATCCAGTGCAGGCCTTTGGTTAAAAAATGAAAGGATCCGCAGATATGGGGTGGGCAGCAATCAATGTTTGTGTGGTGTCTGAAGCCAGGACCATAGGAGACCTCAGGGAAGTTGCATAACATGAGAAGAGAAAGGAACGTGGCAGGGTGGATTAACTGATGGTCAACTTACAATGCCAGCTGAGCTGAGTCAGTATGGCTGTGGGTGTGGGAGGCCCACCTGAGGAGTGTTGCCAGTAACATAAAAGGAGAACTGGAGGGGAAGATGGTGTGCTGTTGATTTTCCAGAGAAGCTTCTCATGCTAGTTTTCCTGATATGAACTCAGCTGTTCTCAGCAGTAGGCATTTGGATCCTTGCTGCTGCTCTGGGTGGCTGTGATTCTCTTCAGGAGATGTCTGGTCTACACTTCCCGACTCCAGTGCAGATCCCTCAGCCTGCTGGCACAGATCTTTCACCCTTCTCTCACTCAGACTTTCAGCTTCCACCACTGACCACTGGATCTTCTCAGTGCAGACCCTTGATACATACTTGCATGAGACATTGTTGTAGACTCTAGGCCTCCAGCTGAACTTGAGGAAGACATGGACATGGGCTCTAGGTCTTCAGGTGGACTCCTGCAGGATATTGTCATGGGAATCAGGACCTTAGATGGGTTCTTTGTATCTCTAGTGTGTGGACAGATATTGGTGAGTGGGCAGATCCTTTTAGGCTTCTGCATTTGGCGTTTTGGGTGAATATTAGAAAACGATCTTAAAAAGTATTTGTCCTGCATTAAATCTATTCCCTTTTGAACCCTGTCTATAACAGGGAGGGAAACATCTTAGTAAAAATCAAGATAGTATTTAAGAGGCAGGATGAGAAAGATTCACCTGGAAAAGGTGACTGAGGAGAATGACCAGGATAGGAAGAGGAGGGGAATGAACATGGAATACACAGCCCAGGGAGAAGATGTTCAAAGGGACAGGAATGGTCCCAAAGATCTGATTCTGTGAGGAATAGGATCAAACCAGAGGAAGATGCTATCAGGATTTGGCAACATGGCATCTAGAAGGATCTGATGACCTTGGAAGAATTTTTTTATAGCCAGGTTACAGTGAGTTTAGAAGTGAATAAGAGGAGAATGATGAGGCAGATATGAACAGCTAGAAGAAGACTTTTCAGATGAGAAGATTAAGCGTGTTTGTGTGGTGGCAGGAATTTAGAAGAGAAGAGATGCTGAGGGTGTAAGAAACAGACCATTGAGAGCAAGCCTCTGAGTTCAGGAGGTTAGATTTTCATCCCCAACATAAATAAGAATGACAAAAATGAGACTTAGAGAAAGTCTGAATATCAGTTGCTCATGTATTATAAAGTTAAAATAACCCACATTGAGAGAAATTCTACTTCTTTTAGAGATCAACCTTTCATCATAATTTTATCTGTAACAGTCGTTCTTTTCATTTAACACCATTTTCTTCTTTTTGCCTCTGTTCTTCTGTACCCTAAGATCTAGAAAGTAAAGGAATGGGGCTTGGTTCTCCCAGCAGAGATATTCAGAGGTGGGAATTTAGGAAGATGGACAGACTGCAGAAGTGCTAACTTCTTCAGTCATTTATAAATGTATAGCTAGAGGTTAGGCTGTGGGGCCCACTGGGGCCACAACCTTGAAGGCCATATCTTTGTCTTAGGTCATGTCTGCACTCTTTGACTCATTCTGCTGTCCAGCTACTGTGTGCTGAGAGTGTCCCTCTGCCATGTGCCTCAGCCATGATTTTTTGCTTAGAACCTCTCATCCATGGGCTGACACTTCTGAGATAAGGAGCTAATGTAAACATTTTTTCTATTTTCGACTCTGTAAGTCAGGGGTTTGGTGATGATGGAGAAAAAATGATCAATACAAATTGCCAGTGCATATTAGACTTTCTACCCCTTGAAAGTTTTCTATTTGGAAATGAGTGATGAGGAAATATCCAATGCAAGATAGTTGTCTTAGCTACCTTCCCACTACTGGAACACCATATCTGACACTGCACATTAGAGGAGGAGAAGTTTATTTGGTCTCAGTTTGTAGTGGGTTCAGTCAATGGTAGGGTTCCAGGGCAGGATGGCAGGCAGAGCAGCATAATGGAAGGATAGCTGCTCACACCCTGCTGTCCAGGAACAGAGGGGTTTACAGGAGGAACCAGGAAGGGGAATGAACCCTTCCAAGTCATGCCCAGGGAGTTGCATCTTCCCACCAGTCCCCCTTCTCCTAACAGCAAGTAGCTCCACCACTCATAATTTAGTCACTTTTCAAATGCCTATCCAAGATGGTTGAGTGGTCTACAACACCTCCTTAGGAAAGCTTAGGCAACTGAAGGGACTGCGGTTTGATCCCTGGAATGACATGCTGTGCCAGCCCCAGCCCTAGGGCAGGCTGAGCTGGCCATAATACAAAACAAAACAAAAAACAAAACAAAACAAAAAACAAAGAAAGATATCAAATGCCCATGAACACATAAGCTTTAAGGAACACTTTAGATTTAAATCATAGCAAAAGCTTTAAATTAATTGTGAAATGTGAGGAAAAATAGGGAAGTCATTAAAAAGTATGAGAATGTGGACTTGAGTCATATCGAGTAAGTAATAAACCTCAGGGCACAGAAACAACACAAAATTCTCTCTTGAGCATGCAAGAGCTCTTGAAATAAGCACACAGCATAGCATAGCATTGCTCATGACCTTTGCCTCTCAGCTTGATAATTTTCAAATTAGAAGCCATTAATACTAATTTAAAAAGTAGAAGGTCCTGGAGGATGAGATTTTTAAAATGAAAATGCTCTGCATCTTCTTGTCCTCTTCTTTCTCCTCTCTCAAGAGTGTGGGGCCATCTGTCTGTCTTGCTCTGTCACAAGTTTTCCCCGGGATGATCTCTTAGAACCTGGGAAAAAAGGACCAAGCCCACAAGAAGCTCTGAGCCTTTTTGCTGGCGTGACTCGGAGGGCTACAACCCTCCTTTTGGCTACCTGGGCAGACCAGCAAGCCTTCCAGTCTTTAACTTTCCAGAGCAGCTTTCTGTTGTGCAGTCGCACATCAAACCTTGAAATAAACCAGAAGAAAATACAATCTCCTTTCCAAGCTCAAAAAGAGCCGAGTGGCTTGGGATTGAAGAAGCACAGCAAAGGAAAGGACGGTGGACACAAGGTTTTCTTATAATTAGATGTCAATAAAATAGACTGTGATGCTCAAGGGTGTTTAAGAAGTGAGAGCAAGATTTATATTCTTTTCCACCTACTGTCTGGGTGACCTTGGGCTGTCCCTTATCCTCTCTCTGACATTGGTTTCTTCACGTATAGAATCGAGATAATTATGTCTTGCTTGAGCTGTGAAGGTTAATGAGGTCATTCATTAATAGCACCAGTTAATATCTACGGTGAACACTCAACAATCACAGATGCAACATGACTTGCAGTGGGGACAGCTCTTAGGAAACTCATCGTAAATTAAAAGTGCTTTAAGTTTAAACTCCATTTAAAGTATGTTTGGTAGGCTAGCCCACAAGTAGAGTTTATGGAGCTGCTGTTGAACGAAATCTATTTGGGAAAACCAAAAATTATGGAACAACCTACCAAACACTGTGCTCTGTAGAATGTGTTATTTCTTCCATAATAGTGTGGTAGGTGGCCGCCCCATTTAGCTCTCACTACCCAGTGTCAAGAGTGATAGAAAACTTCTTAGCATTCATAGTGAAAAAAGTCAAAGTGTCTGAGGGAGCCAGGACAGGTGTTGAGTTTGGAGTATATCCACTTAGAAATCCCTGAGGCTTTGAAGAAGTGGTTTCTCTTTAGTTAAGAAACCTATACTATAAGTAGAGAGCAAAATAACAGTTAAAAGAAATAGGGAGATAGTTCTCTCAAGAAGAAGTGCCTCAAGAGATGAATGGAGCAGGAGGGAAAGAGATTAAGGGGTGTTGTGCATATGTATCAACTCCATACAAAAAATGTAGATGTGCATTGCAAACACACACACACACACACACACACACACACACACACACACACACACACGCATTCCTGTGCATGTGGTGAAGGTTGAAGATACTCATGGAGCTGTGTGTGAGAGAGGAGCAGAAAAAGGGATGAAGAAGGAATTAAGATACGTTATGTCCATGTACCACCCCTGCACAAGGAATGTGAGTATCACCTGCTTCACACATGCACTAGTAAAGATGACTGAAAAGAGAAAATCAGAAGTGCAGTCAAAGCATCTGAGATGATATCAGTTTTAAAATTATTAACATGTAGGTGGTAGTCCTGGAGCCCACAGTAGTACCACTTTTTTTTTTTTTTTTAGGATCAGGGTGAAAACAAATTGTTTTCTTAGCTCTGGACCTCTGCATTTGTGTATGAGAGGCCTCCATTATGACTAATTCCTAACTGTTCTATGGCTTAGGTTTCTCAACTATGGTTTCTGCATTCTTTACCTGAGGGGTGTGTGTGTGTGTGTGTGTTTGTGTGTGTGTGTGTGTGTGTGTGTCTCCAACCTTAGCCTTTAAGGATGTAAACTGTTGGCTTCCCAGAAAACAGCATTCATTCAACAATGACTTTGTAAGCACCACTTATGGGCCAAGTTTGTGATTTAAACCACCCAGCCTCAATCCTCATGCGACTTTCAGGCTGGGAACATGCCAACAAATCTAATATAAAAGACAAATGGTGGTAAGAGCTGTGAAATTAAAGTATGGTGTTGGTGGTAGGGGCCCTGATGCAGAGTCACAGATTTCTTTGAGGAAGAAACATTTAACCAGAGGGTTAGAAAGTTGTCAGAGGGAGGATGATAAGCCACAGAAGGGGGGAGGGAGAACCATGAACCATCCCAGGCAGAGGAGCAGGTTCAACAGTTGTCAAAAAGAAGCATAACCCATGATTTTTAAAATTATTTTATTTTTTTTATTTTCAAGTAAAACCAATCATAGGAGCTAAAGATGGTGAGAGCAATGAGCTGAAAGTTAGATGAGAGTGGGAGACATAATCCAGGTCATGCTGAACTTTGTCAGCCATGTTAACACTAGATTTTATAACGGGTACAAAATGGGATGCTGTCTGCAGATAGTTTTCAGCTATCTGCAGAGAGGGGTAATGTGATCAGATGTTTTTGTGAAAAGAATCCTCCTGTAGCTTTGTGGAGAACCACTGAAGGGAGCCAAGAGTGAAAGGAAAAGCAGAGACCCTCTAGAGACCCTGTAGGTGCCCCAGTGAGAGAGGATAGATGTTTAAAATGAGTGTGGCTGAAGAAATTGTGGAGACTGGAGGACTTCCTGCAGATCTGGCTTCAGAGGCAAAATCAACCAGGCTTCGACATGAGAGCAAGAGGAGGGCACTGCCCTGGATGACTCAGTGTCTGGGGTCTTCTGAGGTCAGCTGATCTTGGTAGCATCTTGATGTGCCGCCAGCTGATCATAGCATAGTGTCCTTACGCTGCCATTGCTTTTGCATGTACTTCTTGATTCCATTGCATTTCCCACGTGAATCATTATATCTTAATAAAAACATTAACCTCTGTGTTTTCCAGTGTGTTTGCTCTCGGTTTTCATGAGTGTGCCCATTTTAATTGTCTAAGACTGGTTATAAAACCAGACTACACCCCGTTTTGCTGATTCTTCATGCTCTTACACTGTTCCCCTGCGTGGGCCTAAGCAAGCCTTCCCCTAGCCTTAGTTTCTTTATCTGTAGAGATGGACATTACAGGAATAGATGCATCAGGACTCTTCTAAGTGTCAAGTAAGATAATAGGGTAAAGTTGTATCTGGTAGGGGCACCAGATTCTAAAACCAGTATTCAAATGTACTTAAGACATCTCATGAAACATATAGCTCAGAATCTCCTGGTAAGACAGGAGCAGGGGACACCAGAATAAATTCATTGGTTTAGAAAACAGTCTCATAAATTCAGAGCAGGAAAAATCCTATAGTTAAAAATTTGGTCCCCTAAAAAGTAAATATCCTGGGGTAAAAGAAAAAACAAAAGACATCAGCTAAATACAGAATGCACAGTTTGATTAGATCCTGGTGTAGTAGAAACTAGTTCTAAAAATTATGCTGGGGAACAGTAGAAAATTTAAATATGGCTCACATGAATCATATTAGAGAGTTACTGGTAACTTTTCTAAGGCATAATGGTGCTATGTAGCATAAGCCTCCCCCCTTTCTCCCGCTCATTCTTGCTCTCTTTCTTTCTTAAGCCACTGAACTATCTTTCTGGGCCGCAAGTCTGTCTTTCTCATAGGAGCTCCGTTCTAAAGTATTATGGGTAAAGTGATACAATACCTGTAATTTTGTAACCTTTTAGTATAACCACTGATTTAGAAATAGATAAAAATAAATAAGGTAGCATGTGAACACTTCTATCCATACTTGGTAAATGATTTTTGGTTGCCATATTCTTCCCAATTTCTTACAGACTTGAGCATCTCAGGTTGAAAAGTGACACAAAAGACAAAAACAACTGACCATAATCGCAGTTACCTCCAGCATTGTTGGTGAGGAAGTTGGCTGCTATTTTAGGCTGTGTGCTGAATGCAGAAAAACCCAGCATTAAACATGAGGCTCATGTTTAGCCCAGGAAGGCACTGACACTATACAAGCAGGTGCTCACCTCATGTGGCTCTGCCTGTCCAACAAGGGCTTTCATGGGAATTGATGGTCATGGACTGAAATAAAAGCCAGAGAGCTTGCACTGTGCCAATTGCTAATTCCCCTTTTTATAATTTATTTTATCTGAGCAGTGTAGCTGACTGTTCTGAGGACTCGATATGTTTGCGATACTGCCACAGTATGATTTTTTAATTGAGAACTTCATTGCAGATATGCAATAAAAATTCATGTTAATAGCATAGAGTTCTTCATGTCAGGCCAATGGGTCCCTGTGTTGGCATTCTGTGCCTGCTACCATGTCTGTCCCTGCTGTCAGCATCTACCATTCACCCTTTGTCTTCCTTTCCTTACTGGATGTTTTAATTTTGGAGGAAAGTAGAGCCTGAAACTTCTGACCAATTTCTGGGTCAGGTCATTGTAGACCAATGCTTGTGAATTTCCAGAGGCAGGAGTAGATCCAAGTGGGGCTGTGCTTTATCCAGTTGTTGCTCTCCTCATAAAAAAGAATATAAAATTACACATGTAAGAATAGCTACAGACGTGTGCATTTTCTTAGGGAAAAGAAAATATTGCAAATCAAGAAGTTTTAAAAGGGTGTTAAGATTCATGAGTAACATAAGATCCAAAAAAGAAACATCTTAAAATTAAAAATAATTAACTTATTGACACATGGTTATAATGCTTTCCCCTACATTTAGTTTGAGTGCATCCCATAACTGTTTATCTGACGAGAACTTTGACAAATTATTGACCAAGAGAGAATAAGAAGATAATTCCATCTTCCCTAATCATCTTCTTTATAGAAAGGTTTAAAGTTTCTCCTGTCTTAAATTTGTTATTGGAAATGTCCCATATGTAACTAGAATTATTGTTCTGTTCAGAGGTGCTTCCATTAAATATTTTTCAAATCGGAATTAGAAGAATTCAAGTTATTTTGGGCCATAGGTACAGTGAGTAATAACAAATTCTCTTTGAGTTGACTATATTCATTAACTAGTTTTTTGTCATTATCATTATGAGCTTCTTTTTTTTATGAGCCATGAATTTTCACATCACTAGCCCAGGAGAATCAGCGTCTCAGACAACAAGGGTGCTTTTCTTTCATAAGCTGTTCCTGCCCAAAGACAGCTAGCAATCACTTGAGGATGACATAAATGTCAGAAAGCCATGTAAACACATTAGAATAAACCAGAACTAAATGTATCCTCTACTCAGTTTCTCTCTGGCTGGAGCCCAGAATTATCTTGACTACTCAGAAATCATCAGGGACAAAGAAAATTGTGATAGGGAAAGTTGGAGGTAAAAAGATATAGTGTTAGATAGACTATGTTATTTTTGGGTTTTATAGAAATGTATGAACATATCAACAAACTCCTGAGGTCACTCCGCTGTCTGTGCAAATGAAGGCCCTGGATTTTAAGCTAACATCTTCTTACTAAACCCTACAATGCATGAGGTAGGCTTTCTCCCCTTCACATAAAACTATAGCATCTAGTACAGTGGAATGTTATGCTTATATGGACTCTTAGTAGTTGTGAAATTTATTTAATTTGTAGTGGCTTTCTTTAGGAATGTTTTATGTAACATAATACATGTTATTTAAAAGCTTCAAATAAAGTAAGTCATGAATAAATTATTTCCTAAATACCATTACTCAAATTCCTCTCTGTATAATTCTTATATCTCTAAAGAATCTCCTCATGCTGTGGTTTTCAAGGCCGAGTGAACACTGGATTCTCCTGCAGTACTTTTAGAAAAATAACAATGGGTCTGACATGTGCAATGATTTTTTTTAAAGCTCTCCAGGTGATTCCAGTGTTCAGTTAGAAATTGATATCCACACTTCTAATGGTTGAAATACTTTTATGTTTTTATTTTTGGCTTAAATGTCAAAATATTATTCTAGCTCCTCCTGGACTCCTTTAAATGAAATATAAAGATAAGAAATTCAAGAAATATAAGATACATGCAGAGTACAATAGTTAGAATATAAAATATATCTTTAACAGGAAAGGAAGTATCTTGGTAAAAATTCCAGCTTATGTAGAGTGCTGTACTGTGGTGTGCTGACAGGGTGAGATGGGAATCAGACAAGGTGAGCAGCTTCTAATTAAAAATAAAATTAATTTTCTACCCAGCATTCTCTGTTATACTGGAAGGCAAAGCAATGTTGTTGGTATAATGAAGGGTGCGGTAAGGAGGTCAGCTACAAAGGCTGTTTTAAGCAGCAGTGTGTCGACTGTAATAAATCTATTCCAGCTCATCAGAGCTTCACACTTTTCCAGTGTGGCTCAGGTAACCTACTGAGTTGAGCAGAGCAACCACCCGGCTGCCACTGTCTCACCCAGCCAAGTGGATCCTGTCCTGCAAACAATCTTACTTGCTCGACCTGTCCCCGCTGGCTGTGTTGCTCTTCTCCTCAAATGGCTAATCTTGAGAACATAGTGAGTTTTTGAAGATGAAATATTAGAGCTCCTTGAGAAAGAAAATCAGAATTATAAACTTTTTCTGCATGAAAAATTCAATGCTTCAAAAGGTACTTATTGTCTAAACAGAGATTCAATCCAAACATTTCAGAAGTGTCTTATCTCTTTAAGCAAATTTTAAAAATTCATTTTCTTCTCTTTACATTGTAGCATTCAAACCTTTGTGTTGATCAATAAGAGTATTTTCTACATGCATTTAAAATTGTATAGCAGAGATTCAGCATTCTCATTCTGGAAATCTAAAATCCAAAAGGCTACAAGATCTGAAAAATTTTCAAATCTCAACATGACTGTAGGGTATCACATACCAGGTATCATGTCAGTTGACCTTCAATAGAAGCACCCTAAAAATGTTTAAGATGTATGGCAACATAGATAAATTTCATGTTTAAACATCGGTTCCATTTCTAAAGTAACATTATTTGTATGTAAATATTCCAGTATCAGAAATATCTGACCTTACATATTTTGGTCAAGAGTTGCTCAACCTGTAGATATGCAGCTTCTTAGCACTGAAGGATAATCTTGCTTCAATTTGAAGGACATACCTCAGATATGGGCCTGGCCTATTATGGACTAATGTCATAGATGCACTGGTGAGCTGCTCAGCTTTGGAAGTGGTTTCTAGCTCAAGAAGGATTTACAACATGGTAGAATGCAACAACAACATAAAGAATGTCAAACTGAAATAAATTCTGCAATAAAAAGCAAGCATTTGATGCTAGAGCCAAAACATTTCTTTCTATTTTGTTCTCTCAGAACTCATCAGGCTGGGGCAGGGTCTTAAAGCTGTACAAACATAATCTACAATAACACATATATTCTTTGGGGCAGGTAATAGGGCTGAAAAACATGACCTTAGCCTATCAAGAGGAAAATACTTCTCAATTCTAGGGAAAAATAAAAAAAGGCCAGAGGCCCAATGCAATGTACAACAGTAAATGTTCGAAGAATGCAAGAAATAGGCTTCCTTCAAGTTGGAGCAATTTCAGTGTATTGTAAAGGCAGGAGTATTGTATAATTGCTAAACTACTTTGATCTTACTAGTTATGTAGAGGAAGGGGTGGTCTGGTTAAGTTAGGATCTCAAGTACTCTATCATGGCCCAGAAACACCCTCCTAAAATCATTAGACTTGGACTTATACTCCTACAATGGTGTGTCTAACTTTCAGAATCGAGCACATGGAATAATAGGGATATATATATATATATATATATATATATAT
This sequence comes from Myocastor coypus, assembly GCA_004027025.1. NCBI lineage: Eukaryota > Metazoa > Chordata > Mammalia > Rodentia > Myocastoridae > Myocastor > Myocastor coypus. Next base: position 1,786 of record PVJA010023151.1, on the reverse strand, counting down.
ATATATATATATACATATATATACATTTATATATATGTATATATATGTATATATATACATATATATATATCATCTCTAGTTTTGTTTTTTCCATTCCTTGCTCAACACACTAAACTCTCTCTCTCTCTCTCTCTCTCTCACACACACACACACACACACACACACACAAAATGGAGAGGTGGGGGGGCGGGGAGAGAAAGAGAGTAATCTCCAAATTCCTCTGCTTTTTCATATTCTGTTTGATTTGTCACATCCATTTGAAGCACTCTTGCTGATTCATGGAAATTTTGCTTAGCCGTTTCTTCATAAAGTTTCTTCTGAATTTGAACATGCAAAATTAATCACACTCCTATCAGTAAGCCCTCTGATTTTCTCAGTTTCTCTGCATATTTTCAATTCTGTTTTCCTGTTTGTTTCACTACCAGATGTTAACCTTTGAGAAGCAGGGTCCATTCTTTTGTATTATAAATGTACTATGAATCAGCAGGAAGAGGCATTCAATTATTTGTTCAACTACATGGAGAGAGTTCAATTATTTGTAGTTCTCTTTATGTAAAAGCATAGCAATATCACATGTTAGTGAAATCGCAATTGGATATACCACTCATTTCTTTAACCAAATTATTCTCTAGAAAGCTTTTCAGAGAAGGCTTTTTTAAACTTCAGTGGATTGAAAAAGATCACAGGTCCTTTGTTATTCTCTTATAGAGAGAAAGAGTCTGATTCTCCTTTAGATCCAAAGCTGGCCTTAGTGACAATTTAAATGGAAAGAAAACATACAAAATGACAATCTAGGACTTCTGATGCTAGATCAGATCGTTGTTTCTTTTCTATTTTCTTGGAATATTCTAAAGTTCTATACTGCTATGTATTATGTACAAATATCTTGAGAACCTTATTTTGGAAAACCTTTTGTTTGGACTGACAGCTCAGTTGAGTCTGACACTTGCAGTCACCATGGCAAAAGGCAACAAGTGAACTAATTCTTCTTTGATCCCCTAGCTACATACTATCTGATGACTGACCCCTGTTGACACTGCAGGGGACAGAAGAATCACCTAGCTGAGCCCTGCCCTCTTTCTCAGCCTGTAAATTTGCACAATGACTATAAAATATTTTCAAACCTATGCATTTTGGAATACTTTATTGCACAGCCATAGATAGTTGGAACTCAGACTATTCTCATCCAGTTCCATTTGGTTGTTTAGCATCTTTATCAGCTCAAACAGAAGGACTCCTACTCTGAGTTGCTGACTTATTAAACTAATGTCCTTCTGCCAGTCTATTTTCTTAGCAAGAGTTTTTATAAAATTCAAGCTTCTCTAGTTTCTTTTTTTTGGGGGGGGGGGGACTGAGGATTGAACTCAGGTCCTTGCATTTGCCAGGCAAGCACTTATTCTACTGAGCTATCTCCCCAGCCCTTCCTCTAGTTTTAATAAGACTTCTTTTTCCTCTCTCCCACTATACTACCCTTCTATTATGCCACTATTAACTTTCTCTTTCTTTCTCTCTCTTTTTTTTTGGGGGGGGGAAAGGTCTAAAGGGTGTCCAGGTTCTCACTATTAGATCAGATTTGTAGTGATTCACTTGTTTACAGCCTCCCAAGAGCTGGGGTTACAGCTCTTGGTGCCACCAAGCCCAGTCTCAAATGCTGTGTCAGTGTGTCCCGGGGGTGGGGCCAGCATGATAGGCTCAGAGACTGAGCTTCCAGCCCCCTCACCTGCTTGCAGGTATTTTAATCTACTGAGATATTTGGCCAGCCCTGCCACTGTTATATATATATATA
>PVJA010023150.1:0-33268 GCA_004027025.1 Myocastor coypus | reverse complement strand
GAGTTCTTTGGGTCTTCTAAGTAGATTATCATGTCATCTGCAAATAGTAAAAGTTTTACTTCTTCTTTACCTATTCTTATTCCTTTTATTTCTCTTTCTTGTCTAATGGCTGTAGCTAGTGACTCCAGAACTATATTGAATAGAAGTGGCGATAGGGGGCATCCTTGTCTTGTACCAGATTTGAGAGTAAAAGACTTCAGTTTTTACCCATTTAGAATTATGCTAGCTGTTGGCTTGTTGTAGATGGCTTTTATCAGGTTGAGGTAGAGGCCCTCTATTCCAATTTTCTGTAGGACTTTGAACATGAATGAGTGTTACACTTTGTCAAAGGCCTTTTTGGCATCAATTGAGACGATCATGTGATTTTTGGTCTTGGTTCTGTTGATATAGTGTATTGCATTTATAGATTTGCGTATATTGAACCATCCTTGCATTCCTGGGATGAATCCTACCTGGGCGTGATGTATAATCTTCTTGATGATTTGTTGTATTCTAATGGCTAGGATTTTATTGAGAATTTTTGCATCAATGTTCATGAGAGAGATTGGTCTGTAGTTTTCTGTTTTAGTTGCATCTCTTTCTGGTTTTGGTATCAGTGTAATACTTGCCGCTAGGAATGATTTTGGAAGGATTGCTTCCTTTTCGATTTCAGTGAAGAGTTTGAGGAGTATTAGGATTATGTCTTCTGCAAATTTCTAGTGGAATTCAGTGGTGAGTCCATCAGGTCCTGGGCTTTTCTTTGTAGGTAGGCTTTTTGTTACATTTCTTATTTTATTGACTGTTATTGGGTTATTGAGAGTTCTTTTATCTTCTTGATTCAGTTTTGGTAATTTGCACTTTTCTAGGAATCTGTCCTTTCATCTGTTTATTCAATTCTGTGAGAGTAAAGATTCTCAAAGTAGATATTAATGATTCTCTAAACCTCTGCTGGTTCTGTAGTAATTTCACCCTTTTCATTCCTTATTGCTTGAATTTGAGTCCTTTCTTTCCTCTTTTTGATGAGGTTAGGTAGGAGCTTATCAATCTTATTTAATCTTTCAGAGAACCAGCTTTTGGATTCATTGGTTTTTTGTATTGTTTTCTTTGTCTCAGTTGAATGAATTTCTGCTCTAATCTTTATAATTTCCTCCCACCTTTGGACTTTGATTTTGTTTGCACTTCCTTTTGTAGTCGGTTTAGGAGCTGCATAAGAGTATTTATTTGTTCCTGTTCTAGTTTCTTAATGTGTGAGTTCAGAGCTATAAATTTCCCTGTAAGAACTGCTTTCATTGCATCCCATAAAGTCTGGTAAGTTGTGTTTGAATTTTCATTAAATTGTAGATATTGTTTAATTTCTTGTTTAATTTCATCTGTTACCCACTGGTTGCTGAGAAGAGTGTTGTTTAATTTCCATGTAATCCTGGAGTTGTTATGTTTTTGTCATTTATTTCCAGTTTGATTGCCCTGTTGTAAGACAATATATATGTAATAATTTCTGTTTTCTTACATATACTTAAGCATGACCTATGTATTAATATGTGTTCTATTTTAGAAGATGTCCCATGTACAGCTGAAAAAAATGTGTATTCTGAAGTGGTTGGGTGGAACACTCTGTGTATGTCCACTATGTCCAGTTGTTCTAAGTTCTGGTGCAGTTCTGCTACTTCTTTGCTAATTTTTTTCTGTGCTAATGTTTTGTCTGCTTGACCTGTCTTTTTCAGATAAAGTGTGTTAAGGTCTCCTGCTAAGATTGTTGTATTGGATATTAGATTTTTCATGTCCATTAAGGTTTGCCTTATTTAACTTGCTGCTCCTGTGTTGGATGCATACATATTTATGAGTGTTACCTCTTCATCTTGAATTTTTGCCCTAAGCAATATGTAGCAGCCTTCTTTCTTTCGTTTGATCAATCTTGATTTCAAGTTTAGACTGTCTTCAAAAAAGATTGCTACCCCTGCTTTTTTTTTTTTTTTTTTTTTGAGATGCTGGAACATGTAGTATTGTTTTCCGTCCTTTAACTTTTAGCCTATGAGTTTCTTTATGAGTTGTGTGTTTCTTGTATATAGCATATTGTTGGATTTTGTCTCCTTATCCACTCTGCCTGTCTATTTTGTTTAGTTGGACAATTGAGTCCATTTACATTGATAGTTATGCATTGACTTGTGATTCACATGGCTTTTACTTATTACTATTTAATCATTTTTCTCCCGTGTAATTGATTGCCCTATTTGGTGGGTTCTTTCTGTTCTCATTTGTGGAGTTCGGGTCATTTTGGTTCTTCTTTAAAATATCTTTAGTAGCCTGTGTAACATTAGCTTTGACATCATGAAATTCCTTAGTTGCTCCTTGTTGTGGAAGTATTTCACTTCTTCCTCATACTTGAAAGACGGTTTTGCAGGGTATAGCAATCTGAGCTGGAATTTGTTTTCATGGAGGACTTGAAGCACTCTGCTCCAAGCTCTTCTTGACTTCATGATTTGTGAAGAGAAATCTGCTGTTATTTTGATGGGTTTTCCTTTAAATATCATCTGTTTCTTTTCTCTAGAAGCTTTTAGTACATTATTCCTCTGGTGGATCTGGGATCTTGACTGTTATGTGTCTGTGTGTGTTTTTAGTTGGGCTGATATTATTTGAAGTTCTGTATGCTTCAGTTAACTGAATATCAGATTATTTTCTCATATTTGAGAAGTTTTATGCTATTACTCTGCCCATATTCTTTTTATATCCTTTGTATTGACTCCTTCCTTCTCCCTGATTACTATTGATGTCACGTTGTTCACTTTTGCATCATCTTGTAGATGTTGAATTAGTTTTCCCTCCATCCTCGTTGTTTTAAAGAGGTCCTGTCATACCTTTTCACTAACTGTGACTTTGTCTTCAAGATCTGAAACTCTATCTTCACTTTTGTTCATATGGTGTTGCCAGCTTGTGACTGAGATTTTATTTTGTTGTATATCTTTTTGAAACTGTTTCATGTGATCTATTTCTTTCCTATATTGATCATTCAGAGAGTCTATCATTCTCTAATTTTTTATCAGTGTCTTCTTTAGTAGCATTTACATCTTTCATTATAGTTATGCTTTCTTTCTCCACTTGAGAGATTCTTTCTGCTCTGATCTCTTCTCTTCCTTTCTGCAATTGTTCCCCTACTTTAGATTCTATTAATTTAGCGATATCTTTTTTATTTTAGAGGTGATTCCTGGTCTGATTTCCTCTATACTTTTCTGCAGTTGTTTTTCCACTTCAGATTTTATCTCTGATCTGAGTTCCTCTATACATTTCTGCACTTGTCTGTCTACCTCAGTCAGATGCTACCAACTCAGAAATTTTGGCTGCATGATTCCTGTTTTCTTCCATTGTGGTGTCTCCTTTATTTGTTCTGGATGGGCTCAGAACCTGAGATTGCATCTTGCTCTTTGTCTTTGTCATTTTGTATAGCAGTGACCTTTGTACTTTGGTGAAGTTATGCCATTAGCACCTATCAAAATTTGGGTCTGTGTCCACTAAGCTTGTTCCCGTGTAGATGTGCCTGGTTGAATCTGGCTGCTCTGCTCAGCTTCTTCCTGTTGCAGCTTTTGGAAGAGAACCCACTGTGCTCCTCTGACAAGATGCTCAGCTCCTGGATTAGCTTGTAGGGTCTGACCCCCAGCCTCTCTGCAGGGAATTTTGCTGCAGGGTTCCGCAGCAGAAGCAAGGATGAAGCTCCGGTGGCAGGAGGGTGCAGGCTTAGTGTTCCTGCCTATGGTCCCACCAGTCTCAGGCTTTGGGCAGTAGTGGAGTTCCAGTGGAGGTGTGAGAGTGCCAAGAGGTCCTACCTGAGCACTGGCCTGGTCGGTCGGGGTAGTGGGCAGGGGCAGAGTTCCAGTGATGGCCAGGAGGGGGCCCGCATGCAGATGGAGTGGTCCTACTGGGCACCAGCCCAGTCTGTCAGGGCAGATGGGTGGTGCAGTTTTCCCGTGGCTGGTGGGGTGGGGGGCCAACGGAGGTGGAGAGGTCCTACCTGGGTGCCAGCCCAATTAGCATGGGTGGGTGGGGGCAGAGTTCCATTTTACTTTTGAGTATGATCTCTGGTTGCATCAATTTGCCTACAGAAGCCTCGAGTTTACAGCTGAGTAGCACTCCCTTGTGTAAAATATCACCTATTTTTTTTATCCATTTCTCAGTTGATAGGCATTTGGGCTGTTACTGAAGATTTAGGTATGACAAATTTTATACTATGACACAAGCACACATAAATTACTGTTCTGTGATGTTTTCAGTTCATTTGGAAAAATACATGGGAATAGTTGTGTTACATGGAACTTCTAAACATAGTTTTTTGAGGAATATCCATACTAATTTTCATAGTGGTTTTACGAGTGTATGCACTCCTGTCAACAGTGGATAAGGGTTCTATTTTTTTCTGTGAGAAATTTTTGAAGAATTTTTTAGGAAATTTCCAATTTCCAATTCACATGAACACCTATAACATATGAATGTTTTATTATGCTACATTATTTCTAATGTTTTGTGTTATTATTCTTTCTCACGTTATACATACTAGTAGGTATATAGTGATGGCAATTATGGTTTAAGTTATTGTGGTTTATATTTCTTTTACTACCAGTGAATTATTTCTTTCTCACTGACTTATTTGTCACATATTTTTTGCAAGGCATTTTAAATTTGTTTTTAATTAAAATATTTGTCATGTTATGATTCTTCAAATATTTTATATGCTAGCCCATCATTATACATAAGTGTTACACACATTTCCTCTGAAGTTTTACCTTTTTGTCCTTTTTTCCATTTCTTAGAGATTTTTGGCAGGAAGAAGTTTTCATTTCTGAGGTCAAGATTATCATTTTTTCCTTTCATAGGTCTTCATGTAGCCTATTTAAGAAAATTTTGCCCAAAGAACGTTTATTCTTATGTACTTATTTCTTAGAGATTATAGCTTATGTATTTAGGTTAATGATACATTTTAAATTAGTAGTTATATATGTGTGAAATAAGAGTTGATGTTTTAAAGACTATGAAATTCCAGTTGTTTCAGCACTGTTTGATCAAGACTATTCTTTCTCTGTTGAGTTGTTTGGAACCTTTGTCTAAAAGATATGTTTTGTAGATTATTGAAATCTGTACTCTTTGTTCTAATTCTTGATTCTCATGCTTACTGTCACACTAGTTTTGGTTGCTATACTTTTAAATTAAATCTTGAAGTCAGGTAGAGTAAGTCCTTCAATGTCAACTATTTTAGTATTATTTTAGCTATTCTAGATTCTTTCCATTTTCTTGTAGGTTTTAGAATCAACCCCATAGAAAGAAATATGTCAATTCCTACAAAGCATTATGCCAGAATTCTTACTGGAATTGGACTAGGTCAATCACTTAATTTGGAGAAACCCAGAATGTTGGCAACATTGTATTGTCTAATTGGTGAGTATAAATGTATATATTTTCGTGTCTTTAGGAGAAATATTGTTTGATTTCTTTTAGCAAAATTTTCTAATTTTATAAAGTCTTTGTAAGAATTTATTAGATTGGTTTCTAATTACTTCATATTTTAAATGCCATTGTAAGTGGCATTTAAATTTTTTTCCGGATGTTGATTGATAGTTAATTTGAAAATACAATTGAGATTTTGCATTGACTTTACAATCTGCAACATTGCCAAATTCAATCATTGCTTTTGTAAAAGGAATTAATGAGATAGGAGTTAGGATACTACTGGGTAGGTGGGAAGAACAATAACCCCAAAATACAATCAAGAAGCCTCAAGTAGAGTCTACTGGGTCACAACCTTACAGGGGTCTTACAGAAGCATCTGCCAGGATCCTTTCGCTGTCTGGGTGCTCTCCAGATGATGACTGGGAAGGCTGTTGGCTCAAGGGTGCGGGGGCCCAGCAATGACGCTGTGAATACTGGATGGACTGGACCTTAAAAGGTAGGTGGTCTCCTACAAGATAGAGGCCTTTTCCCCGTTTTTTTTTTTTTTTTTTAATTTTAAAGAGGATTAAAAAAAACCAAAAATGATACAGAATTTCAAGAAGAGAAGTTAGGAAATTAAAAATGGTTATTCCATTGTTGTTTTCAAAGTAGTTGTTCAGATGACCATGTGAAATTGATCAAACAATTAAGCATTAACTGTTAAGGTAGAGATTATATTGCCTACACAATGGCCTGAGGTCCCCTACAAGCCTCTTAAAGTTCTTAGACAAATAGTTCTCATGCATGTTCTCCTCGGAACTTCTTCCCAGCCAGTTGAAAATTTAATTCTTTGCCTTTATATATTTCACTTTGTTACCTTTATATCTTGCAAATAAATTTTCTTGTACCTTGCCTCCTATGTCCATGGTTTTATTCTTCTTCATGGTTGGAAATAACCCTAATGTTTTGGTAACAGTTTCAGTAGTTTCTGCTTTTATATTCCCCAGGAGTTTTAACATATGCTATCATGTTGTCCTAAATAATTTTCTTTACTTCTTTTCTAATCACAGTGCCTTTTTAAATTTTCTTATGGAATTGTAACATTGTATTTAACAGAAATAATGAGAACAGATCTCTTCATCTTGTTCCAAACCATAGGGAGAAAACATTTCATCTTTTGCCATTAAGAAAATGTTAGCTAAACCAGGCGTGGAGGTGCACTCCTGCAATCCCAGCATTTCGGAGGCTATGGCAGGAGGATGGGTGCGAGTTTGTGACCAGACTTGGCTACATAAGTGAGCTCAAAGCCAGCCTGAACTGCATGCAAGACCCTGTCTCAAAAAGACAAAAAAATTAGTTAATTTCTTAGGTAAAACTTTACTACACTAGAAAACTTTCATTATAATCCTAACTTGCTGAAAGGCTAATTTTCTTTCAATCATGAACAGAATTTGAGTTGAATTCATATTTTTCTATTCTATTTTATTGATTTATTGAATATAGGATCTCACCACACAATTCAGACTTGTAATGATCCTCCTCCTGTCTCAGCCTCCCCAGTATTGGGATTACAGGCATGCACCATCATGCCCTGTTTTGGGGCCTATACAGCATGTGACAGCAGGAATCAAACTTGAGTCCTTGCACTTTCCAGGTAGACACTTATGTCACCAAGCTATCTCTCCAGCCACATTTTTTCTTGGTAATAAAACTTTTCTACTTTTTTTCTGTTAGCTCGCTGTACTCTACTGAGTTACATTGTTCTATTATGTTCAGCCAATCTAACAGTTAGGATTCATCATAGGAACAAATATAATGTGGCAGGTATATAAAGGATTTCCAAAGTAGGTTTGAAGTGGCTGCCTGGGAAATCATGAGTGGAAGCATGTAAGATGACTTTCTGTGTACTGGAGAGTCAAAGGATCCAGTTGAAAACTGAAGGTCCAAGGGGCTGGGGAGATAGCTTGGTAGAATAAGTGTTGGCCTGGAAAGTGCAAGGGTCTGAGTTCAATCCCTGGTTCTGAGAAACAAAACAAAGCAAAACAAAACAAAAGAAAACTGAAAGTCCAGAGCTTATGGCAGATTACCATGAAAGATGGTTTTGGGAAGCCAATGTGTGTGTGTTGCAAGTCTTAAGTGGCTGAACTAGAAGCCTGAAGGAATTGGAGATACACATCCAAAGGTGACAGTGCAGACCAGAACTCCTCAGAACAATAAAAAAGAAAGCCTGCTTTCCCTTTTTGTTCTGCCCATGCTGCAAGCCTATTTTTTGGTGCCACCTACATCCCACGGTGTTCCCTCAGTCTGTGGCCTACCTCTCATTCATCCACAGACCCACCCAAAACTGCTTCAATAATCTCATAGGTGTTTAATTGATTCCAGTTGATATCACCATTAAATATCACAGCCAATTTTGTTTTTTTTCTGGAATAAATCTTGTTTGTTCATGCTATATTTAAAAATATTATATTTAGCATTTGTGCTGGTCAGAAGTAGTTAATGCTTCAATTAGTTTTTGTCTCCTTTTTCAATTGTTAGCACTTTTTCTATTCTTAATTTCTTTTTTTTTTTTTTTGTCTTTTGGAGACAGGGTCTCGCTATGCAGTTGAGGCTGGCCTTGAGCTCACTTTTGTAGCCCAGGCTGGTCTCGAACTCACATCAATCCTCCTACCTCAGCCTCCCAAGTGCTGGGATTACAGGCGTGCGCTACCACGCTCAGCTTATTCTTAATTTCTTATACATTTCTTTTTTCTTCTTCCATTTTTATATGCATATATCTGATAATATATCTGTGGAAGACAACATTATGTATTACAACAGGTACTGTGAAATTCATACTACTTTGTTAAATGAAATTCTGTATCACTTACTCTGTTTTAATTCTAATTTGTATTGTTTAAAAATAAAAATATATTTTATTTCTTAATATAAGATAAATATTTCTTAAGCTTATTTACATTTAGATTCTCAGAGAAAATTGGTCTGTGTTTTATCATCTTATATAATTATCTCAGTCACTGTTCTCATTGCTGAGACAAAACACTCAACATCTTAAAGGAGGAAAGCCTTATTTGTCTCAGAGTCTGTAATGTTTTCAGTTCATAGTCAGGAGGTTCTGAGGGACGGTGCCGTGGCACAGGAGCATCAAGAGGAGAAATACTTCATGGTGTGGCAGGGCAGGCAGAAGGTAGCAAGCAGCAGAAACAAAGAAGTGTGAGCAACAAGCAATAGGCAGCAGTAGCTGCCTTCTTTCTGTTCCTTTGTGTTCTGTTGAGGCTATCTGTGCCTTGAACAGTGAGCCCCAAACCAGAGTGGGTCATTGTTAATCCCAGCATTATAAACCCTGGATCCAGCCAGCTCAGTAAAACCCCACCTATGAGTTCATCAGGCTTTGGGGGGATAGCTACATACAACCTATAACAATCATCATTTTATTACGATTATGTTATCTTCATGTGGTGATTTAGAAACTGTTCTTTTTAGCTTCTATTTTTGAAAGAGTTTTTGTAGAATTGGCACATTTTCCACATTAAATGTTTCATAGAAGTAATATTAAAGCTATTTTTCCAGAATTAAATACATAATATCTCCATGCCATCGACAGTACAGCCTCTGATTTCAAGTTGCTTCCATAAATCCCTTCAACTGGGAAATTCCTGAGATAAAAGGCCAGCCCACTTGCCCGAAGCGATAAACAGTCTATCAGGCTGTTGTGTAGTTGGATGCCTCTTTGTTCTTTCTGTAATATTTGCTCATGGCTGATGTCCAGTCCAGAGGCAAGAATACCTTTGGAGGGAAACTTTAAGAATTTTAGGATTGCATTAGAAGCAGTACAAATCTAAAAGACAAGAATGACAGGCATTCCAAGCATAATTTTAGTGTTACCCATTGCTATCCTCAGTGTAAAAAATATTTCAGTGGTTCTTAGTACTATTATCTAATTCATCCTGTGTATATAAGTGCACAGTTTTGCTTCTGCATAAACTAAGCAGGACTGACTGCCTAATTGGGGTGCACCCAGGGATCTTTCTGGAATCAGACAGGCAAGCAGACTGATTATGTTCTGAGTAGTATTTTCTGCTACACTATCTCTGGTCTACAACTAAGTGTGATTTTATTGATGTTTTCTCTGTGGATTTGTCATCTAGGTTGAGTGACTAAAATAGCAGACATTTATTTTCCCTCATTTTGGAGGCTTGCAGTCTGAGATCAAGGTGCTTGCATGGTTAATTTCTGGCAGAGCCTCTCTTCCTTCCTTATAGATGGACACCTTCTTTTTCTGTGATCATAGACAGGCAGAATAGAATCTCCGATGTCTTCTCTTTTTTTAATGATGTCAAATGTAGCTAATTTAGTTTATAGTTTAGGTGGGTTTGGGTTTGTTGGTTGCTTTAGTTAGATTCAGTTCACAGTGAGCTTCAAATTATTTGAAGATTGGATAAGAATATTTCCTCTGGTTGGCTTGGTTTCTAAATGCACAGATGGTTCGTTAACATTCAGCAGGCCCACATGGCATTGCCTCAAGGGCTATCTCTTGGGTAACCTGCTTTTCTTAACCACAGGTAGCTGCTGCTATGTGCTCAGAACCGTGCTTAGAGTGCTTAGACTGTTTCTGCTAGTTCTTTGGTCCTAGCATCAGACACCCTCACAATCCTACCTGCACCTCAGAGATATTCTGTCTCAGAGTTCATGCTTCTTCTTCAGATAGGCCCTACTGGAGCCTGAACTTGGAATGAGGTCTAGACTTTGTGAAGTGTTTCTCTTGGTTGTAGTATTTTGCCTTTAAACTTTAGCAGGATGGGGCTGCGGAGATAGCTCTGTTGCACAACTGCCTGCCTGGCAAGTGCAAGGTTGTGAGTTCAACCACACACACACACACAGAAAAAAAAAAATGAAATCAAATTTCAGGAAGACCCACATCCTTAGGCCATCTGGTTGTCTCTCTTATCTCTTTTGTTTCTATTTCAGCTACAAATGACAACTTCTTTATACTTTCTGGGGCCTAGAGTGCCAGGAATATTTCTCCCTGTTTTTCTACTTTCTTTCAGACACCTGTGTCCCCTTGTGCCTGGGCCTGAGAGGGATTTCCTTCACATATCATGGTCCATCCCTAATGTTTCTTGTGAGCACATGAATCTAGTCTATGGATTGGAGTTGGAAAGTAGATGCAGGCTCTCTTTATTTGGTGGGGGATACTTTAGGGAGTCAAATCTGTCAGCCTTAAAACCTTATTAAGAGTTCAGCTGATCTTTTTCTACCCATGTCAGCAGTAGTTTCTTCTCTTTGCTTTTTTGGGGGTGAGATCAATCATAAGTCTTTTTCCTTTGAGTATGAGTCAAAGCAAAGGGTCAGATTGTCAAATCAGACTTAAACAAGCGTCAGAGATGATAGCCACTATCATTTTTTTAACTTATACTTTCAAATATTGAGGTCATAAAAAATTCAAACAAAGCAGACAAGAATCTGAGATGCTGAGGCTGGCCCTCAAGTCTTTTCTTTCCGGGTCAGATGCATGCATTCTGGTTCACAATAGACAAGATCTCCAAGAGAGGTATTGGGGGTGTTTATGCTACATTTCCATTTCATAGGCTGTCTTAAGTGACATTTTCTGAAGAGTCATAGTTCTTAAATAAACAATATTTTAATAACCAACCCTTAGCCAGAGATAAGAATATTCTTATTTGAAAATACTACACAGATAAGCACGTTCCCTCAATTAAGATAACATTCTATTTACTTGGTGTTCTAGCTGTCTCTTCCATGAGGAGATTAGACTAGGTCACCTACGTTTTTTTATGTTTTGAAGAAGATGATACCCTGGTAAAGAGGGTGATTGAATAGAGGTCAGCTGCTTAGAGAGCCTCCTCCTCCTTTTCTTCTTCCTCTTTCTCTTCTTCCTCTTCCCCTTCCCCTTCTTCCTCTCCTCCTCCTCCTCCTCCTCCTCCTCCTCCTCCTCCTCCTCTTCTTCTTCTTCTTCTTCTTCTTCTTCTTCTTCTTCTTCTTCTTCTTCTTCTTCTTCTTCTTCTTCTTCTTCTTCTTCTTCTTCTTCTTCTTCTTCCTTCTTCTCATCCTCAAATGTTTTGTAGGCTTAATGTGTTTTCCAAGTTGTGGTTTCTTCTCAGTGTTAGGAAATGTGGTGCATTGACAGCTGGTGACCAACTTGTGGCACCCAGCTGAACTGAATCATCATGGTACTGGGTGTGGGAGGTCCACCTGAAAGCCAATACCATAAAAAGAAGTGAAGAGGAAGTAGGGCTGTTCATTCTTCAGGAGGAGCTTTCCATGCTAGTTTTTCTGGTATGAACTTGGTGATTCTCATTGGTAGAGGAGCTCAGGACCTTGTTGTCCCTGAGGATAGCTGTAGTACCTTTTGGTACATCTTTCTCTTCTCTTCTCTTCTCTTCTCTTCTCTTCTCTTCTCTTCTCTTCTCTTCTCTTCTCTTCTCTTCTCTTCTCTTCTCTTCTCTTCTCTCCTCTTCTCTCTCTCTTTCTCTCCCTCTCTTCCCTCCCTCCTTCCTTTCCTCTCTTCCTTCACTCCCTTTTTCCTTCCTTTCTTGATTCCTTCCTTTATTCTCTGCTCTGAGGATCAAACACAGAGCCCCATACATCCTAGGCAGTCATTGTATCACTGAGCTATGCCTTTGGTTCCATATTTTCATTTCCTATGATATTTTCTAGCTCTGTGCCTCCAAACTTCCCTTTGCTCAAATAACTATAGAAAGATGAAATTTAATACCTTAGTATGTGGTAATTTATTTCTTATCCATTTTCCATCATCCATAGATCCATGGAGACCAGGTGATGCTGTTGTCATCTTTCTTTCTTTCTTTCTTTTTTCTTCCTGCATTTTAGGGAAGGGTCTACAGGGTGTTCAGTGTCTCACTACTAGATAGGACTGGTAGTGATCTGCCAGTTTACAGCCTCCAAAGATCTGGGATTGTAGTTGCATGCCACCACATCCAGCCTCGATTGTTATCTCAGCATACCCCAGGGGTGGGGCCAGCATGGCAGGCCTGTGAATTGAACTTCCAGCCCCTGCACCTGCTTTGTGCTTGTGTCCATATGGAACTACAGTCTTTATTTTCTGTAGGTTATTAATATAATTTTGTCTTAACACCATGATACAACAACAAGTTTTTTTTGTTTGGGACAAGAATGAGCCACAAGGTCAACCTTTCCTTGTTTTGGTTTATTTAGTCCAGAGATGGATCACTCAGTCACAGGTGGCTGCTGCTACATGTTCAGAACAGTGTTCAGAGTGCTTATACTCTTTCCCCCAGTTCTTCCATCCTGGCACCAGATGCCATCACATTCCTCTTTCCATCTTAGAGATGTTACATCTCATGCTCCTTCCTTAGCTAGGTGCTGGAGCCTATACTCAGAATAAGGTCTAGAGCTTCAAATTCCAGTGGTGTGATAATCTAGAGAAAATTTAATATTAGTTCTTCTTGTTTTCTATAGTCATTCATGTCACAGTGGATGGTGAGCTTGGTATTAGTAGTTAATTGTTTACTCCCTGGGAACTACGACAGAGCACCCACTTGTGTGGTGTCCCTCAGGCTGGATATAGTTTATGATCTTCCTCCAATGGAGGCTATTCATTATAGACTCAAAGTGAAAAGTGGTTTTATTTTCAGTTAGGAGTGGGACCAGAATATTCTAGAAACACTCTGGCAGTGAGCTTTAAGGTGAAAGTATTTTAACTCCAGCAATTGCAGGATTTTTTCTAATTCTGTTTCTTAAAGAACCTCTTTGTGCTATCAAAATAGTCCAGTAGGAACCCCTTGAGCATTCCTTGGCCTCTCCATTACTCTATTAAATATCACATTTGAGAGCTGGTCAAATAGCTCCGTGGATTAAAGTGCCTGCTTAGGCAGATGCAGGTGTCAGAGGTTCAATTCCCAACCTGCCATGCCAGCCTTACCCTGTGATGCACTAAGATGGCAGTGCATAAGAGGACGTACCACTAGGTGTGGTGGCATATGTGTGTAATCCTAGTGCTTGGGAAGCTGAAAACAGGGGATTACTATGAGCCCGATCTGTGTTGTGAGACCCTATAGACCCTGTACTAAATTAAAAAAGAAAACATAAATATCACATTTGCAGAATTCATTAAAATCAATGGTTTATCTGTTCTGAAAATATTCTTCACCAGTTCTTGTAGGAGGAAGGAACACATAATGTGAAATCAGCTACGGTTATGTTACTGCTACATTTGATTTTTCCACTTAATAGCTATATAGGATGTTTAAGCAGGCTCATTTGCTGCCTTTTAAAAATATAACTGTAATAAGAAAGAAAGTATTGATATTAACAGGAAACAACTTCTGAAGAGGAAATGATGACAGCAGAGAGGAAGTCAGTAAACAGCCAGCAGAAGAACAGTTTCAGCAGTTTCGTCTGAGAATAGTATATTAATGTCTCAAGCTTCTGAGGTCGCGAAGAACACAAGTCAGAAAAATCCCTCATCCATTGTTCTTCCTCTTCCCTGGAGGACAAAAAAATATTTTGGAGCATTACTTCATAGTTTGTGTTACATTTTGATGGGAGGGCTTGGTTATCACTTACTGTAACTATGTTCAGAAAAAATTCTGAGCAATGTTTCTGCCTTCAAGACTGATATAATTGCTAGGTTAAGCAATGTCTGAATATTTGAGAGCATTTTTTAAGTGGGAAGTTGAAGAATATACTTACGACTAAAACAGTTTTGGTATTTTCCTTCATGCAGAAACTGGTAAGTATGGGGGGAACGTCTTATTTGATTTACTTTTTTTTTTTTTTAAAGTAAGAATACTTTTTAGTTTTTATTTCTTTTTTGAGTTTTTACATTAGGGAGATGATATGATTTTTACACATGTGGGTCTGGTTTACTTCACTTATGAGTGTAGCCTCAGTTGCATCCATTTACCTACAAAGGCTTTGAGTTTGTTTTTCTTTATAGCTGAGGAGAAAAACTGGAAAATAAGGTAGGGGCAAAACCATATATATATATATATATATATATATATATATATATATATATATATATTTGATAAGACAATAGTCCTAAGAATTTCCACCAAGTTTTTGAAAATAACAGTTCATGAGTAGAATTATCACCTTGACTAATTCTCTATGTTGATATCTATGAATTAAGCAACTACACTGAGGACAGTAGTGTGTAATACTAAAACAGTGCTTAGACTGGGCATGAAAGCATGAGCCTATAAACTCAGTACTTGGGAGGCTGAAAACTGGAAAATCATTTCAAGTCTGATCTATGTAGTGAGATCCTGTAGACCTTTTCCTAAATATAGAAAAAAAAAACCCACAAAAACTATTCTTGAAATAACTGTCATCTTGGTCTTCTAAATGTGTACCATTTCTAATTTATCAATCATTACTATACTCTAAAGTAAATTTTTAAAAAAGGTAATAAAAGAAAATGAATTAAGAAGAAAAAATTGAGATTTCTTGAAGACATGTGGTATTATTTAACCATATGTCCAATCTTGTATAACTATATCTATTAATCTGAGCAATATATTTGGCAAAAAATGGATATATTAATCACTGTTAATCAGCTGTTCTTGTTTTGAAAACCTGTGATGCATGTATTGTTACATGTTACCCTGTTCCTGCCTTTACTTTTATCTCTTTTTTTCCAGAAGGATGGGAAAATTATTTATTTTTTATTGCATTTAATAGGAAATAACAATATGACAGTTTCAAACCACATTAGTAGTACATTTCCAGTATTTGATACAATGCATATTATTGTCCTCCTAGTACAGAGCACGGGGTGTAGACATGACAAATTTTCTAATCATTACTGGTACAAAAATTTTCTTCTTATTGACCTAAGAGAAAATAGCTGTACACATAAACCAATGTTCCATAATCTCAGTGGATTATTGGCAAAACTGGCAATGTTGGAAGCTGTTGATTTAAACCTTTTACAGCTCAGCATGCTAATCTAGCTTTACGTTTTATGCCTCATGGTTAAACTCTTCTGCTGGGTGGTTAAGGTCAAGTTAAAGAAAGAGCTATATAACAAAACATTTAACTTTTGTATCTCCCAAGGTCAGTCAAATCCCCTCAGGGTTTACTTTGAAACCGTGTACAGTGATTTGTAGAACTGTTGTCATTGTCAGCCATCTGGATGAGTCATAACACTGCTTGACCAGTTTGCTCTCTGTGAAAGCCTGAGAGAATGTTTTCTCTTTAGTTGACTCTCCTTATGAACACTATATATCTTCAATCCCTTTCCTCTGTAGTCCCATAATCTTCTTGAACAGAAAATTTAGGAAACCACTGAGTTATAGGATGTTATAGCACAGGTTCTCTTATGTCCTGAGTCCTCACTGACCTTGAAGGGCTAGGGCCAAAATATTGGCTATCCTTGTAGCCCTTCTTTTTCTCCAAATTTTGGTGTGTAATCTTATATTCCTAACCCTCCAGAAGAAAAGCTTAGGGATACTATTACTCTATAACATATAGATACTTGAACTTAACATCACTGTCTTTTTGAGTATCAAACATCTTAGTCTTAACTTGGAATTAGTATTATCTATCAATCATTGATATTCCAATATATCTCTATAGAATGTGATAAGAGCAGTCACACATTTTTACAAAGGAATTTTGAAATCTAAGCATATACAAAATTGTTGCCTTTCAATCGTTCGGTATTTTTCCTAGTCTCTTACTCTCATTTAATACCATTTTTTTTTCTTATAAACCGATCATTTACTTGACAGAGAATATAGCAGTAATTAAAATTGCATTAGAAGCAGAACATATCTAAAAGACCAGAATGACAGGCATTACAGGCATAGTTTTAATGTTACACATTGCTATCCTCAGTGTGATAAACCTTTTGGAGGTTTTTAGGACTGTTATCTAATTCATTCAGTGCATAGTATTGCTCATGTTATGTTTCCTATATTTTCTGCTTGCAGTCACTTCATTGTTTAACCCTTAACTCCTTGATTTCCATTCACCTGTGTTGTGCCCCTCCATTTTTATTTCTTTTTTGGGCTCTACACTAGGGAGACTATGTGATATTCATACATGTAGGTCTGGTTTATTTCACTTGAGTATATGTTCAAGATACATCCACATATATATGAAGTCTTCTAGTTTATCATTCTTTATAGCTGGGTGATGTTTATTGTATAAATATATCACATTTTTTCAACATTCTTCAGATTATGGGCATTGTGATTGGTTCCAAGATTTGGCTATTACAAATTGTGCTGCTATAAACATAGGAGAACAACATCACTATGATATGGTGATTTCAGTATTTCTGGGAAAATTCCAAGTAGGGGACAGCTAGATTGAATGGGATTTCCAGTTCTAGATATTTAAGGAGTCTCCACACAGCTTTCCGTAATGGTTGCACCAGCCTGCATTCCCACCAGCACTGGAGAAGGGTTACTTCCTCCCCACAGCCTCTCTAACATTTGTTGTTGGTTGATTTCTTTACAATAGCCATTCTTTACGGGGTGAGATGGTGTCTAAGTGTTGCTTTTATTTGCATTCCATGAATGGCTAGTGATGTGGAGCATTTCTTCATGTGTTTCTAAGCTTTTTGAATTTGTTTCTCTGAGAAGTATGTGTTCATCTCAGATGCCCATTTCTCTATTAGGTCTTTGAATTTGGGGACTGTAATGGTCTTTATTTCTTTATAAATTATACTAGTAGACCTTTGTCTGAATACTTATTAATCAAAATCTTTTTGAAATTTATGGATTGTGTTTTGACTCTGTTGGTAATTTCTTTTGACATGCAAAAACTTCTTAGCCAGAGGTCCCAGTTGTTGATTCTTTCAAGTGTTAAATATACATTTTGAATTTTGTCCATGAACTCTTTGACTACCATGATTTCTTCAAGATTTTCACCCACCTTTTCTTGCAGGAGATTTAATATTTCTCTTTTAATATCTAGATCTTTAATCCATTTTGATTTTAGTTGAGTGCATGGTAATAGGCCTGGGTCCTCTTCTAGTTTTCGGCATGTAGAGAGCCAATTTTTCCAGCACCATTGGTTAAAGAGGCTATCTTTCTTCCAGTAAACATGTTTGGCCCCTTTGTCGAAGATAAGGTGGCTCAGTGTGTTTATATTTGCTTCTGCATCTTCTAATCTATTTCATTCATCCTCAGGTCTATTCTTTTGCCAATACTATGCTGATTTTATCAGTGTAGCTTTGTAGTATAACTTTAGATCAGGAATTGTAATGCCTCCTGCCTTACCTTTGCTGCCCAGGACTGTCTTTGCAATTCTAGATCTTTTCTGGTTCCAAATAAATTTTAGGAATTATTTCTCCAGGTTTGTGATGTATTATGATAGGGATTGCATTAAACCTGTATAACAATTTAGGGTGTATGGCCATCTTCACAATGTTTGTTCTTCCTATCCAGGAGCAAGGAATATCATTCCATTTTCTGAAATCCTCTAGGATCTCTTTTTTTAGAGTACTGCAGTTTTCATTGAAAAGGTCTTTTACTTCTTTAGTTAGGTTAATTCTCAAGTATTTCATTTTCTTCAGTACAATTGTAAAAGGTACTGTTTCTCTAATTTCTCTCTCAGTGTGTTTGTTGTCGGTGTAAAGGAATGCTACTGACTTTTGTATGTTGACTTTGCATCCTGTTATGCTACTGAATTTGTGTATTAATTCTAGTAGTTTTTTGGTGGAGTTTTTTTTTTTTCGTCTTCTAAATAGATTATGATGTCATCTGAAAATAATGATAATTTAACTTCTTCTTTACCTATTCTTATTCCTTTTATTTCTCTCTCTTGTCTAATTGCTGTAGCTAATGATTCCAGAACTATATTGAATAAAAGTGGTGATAGCGGACAACCTTGCCTTATACCAGATCTGAGAGTAAAAGACTTCAGTTTTTCCCTGTTTAGAATTACGTTAGCTGTTGGATTATCATGGTTGGATTTTATCAGATTGAGGTAGAGGTCCTCTATTCCAATTTTCTGTAGTACTCTGAACATGAATGAGTGTTGGATTTTGTCAAAAAACCCCATGATTTTTGGCTTTGGCTCTATTGATATAGTATATAGTATATTACATTTATAGATTTGCATATATTGAACCATCATTGCATCTCTGGGATGAATCCCACCTGATCATGATGTATAATATTCTTACTGATTTGCTGTATTCTAGTTGCCAGTGTTTTATTGAGGGTTTTTGCATATATGTTCATGAGAGAACTTGGCTTGTAGTTTGTCTCTTTAGTTGCGTCTCTCTCTGGTTTTGGTATCAGTGTAATACTTGCCTCTAGGAATAATTTTGGGAGGATTGCTTCCTTTTCAATTTCATTGAAGAGCTTGAGGAGTGTTGGGATTAAGTCTTCTATAAATTTCTTGTAGAATTCATTAGTGAATCCATCAGGTCCCAGGCCAGCAGAGGTTCAGAGAATCATTAATATCTACTTTGAGAATCTTTACTCTCACAGAATTGAATACACAGATGAATTGGACAGATGACTAGAAAGGTACAAAGTACCAAAACCAAATCAAGAAGACATAAGAACTTTTGATAACCCAATTACAGTCAATGAAATGCAAAACATAATAATAAAAAAACCCTACCGACAAAAAATCCAGGTCCTGATGGATTCACAGCTGAATTCTACAAGAAATTTATAGAAGACATAATCCCAACACTCCTCAAACTCTTCAATGACATTGAAAAGGAAGAAATCCTCCCGAAATCATTCCTAGTGGCAAATATCACACTGATACAAAAACCAGAGTGAGATGCAACTAAAAGAGAGAATTACAACCAAGTTCTCTCATGAACATAGATGCAAAAATCCTCAATAAAATCCTTGCCAATAGAATACATCAAATCATCAAGAAGATTATACACGACGACCAGGTAGAATTCATCCCAGTGATGCAAGGATGGTTCAATATATGCAAATCTATAAAAACAATACACTATATCAATAGAGTTAAAGACAAAAATCACATGATCCTCTCAATTGATGCAGAAAAGGCCTTTGACAAAGTGCAATACTCATTCATGATCAAAGTCCTACAGAACATTGGAAAAGAAGGTCTCTACCTCAACCTGATAAAAGCCATCTACAACAATCCAGCAGCTAGCATAATTCTAAATGGGGAAAAACTGAAGTCTTTTACTCTCAAATCTCGTACAAGACAAGGATGCCCCCTATCGCCACTTCTATTCAATATAGTTCTGGAATTATTAGCTACAGCCGTTAGACAAGAAAGAGAAATAAAAGGAGTAAGAATAGGCAAAGAAGAAGTAAAGCTATCATTATTTGTAGATGACATGATAATCTACTTGGAAGACCCAAAGAACTCCACCAAGAAGCTAGAATTAGTACACAAATTCAGTAGCATAGCAGGCTAGAAAGCCAACATACAAAAGAAATAGTATTCCTCTACACAGATAACAAACACACTGAGAGAGAAATTAGAGAAACAGTACCTTTTATGATAGCACCGAAGAAAATGAAATACTTAGGAATTAACCCAACTAAGGAAGTAAAAGACCTTTGCAATGAAAACTAAATTACTCTGAAAAAAGAGATCCTAAAGGATTTCAGAAAATGAAATGATATTCCTTGCTCCTGGATAGGAAGAACTAACATTGTGAAGATGGCCATACTCCCTAAATTGTTATACAGATTTTAATGCAATCCCTATCAAAATACCATCAACATGCCAGACAGACCTGGAGAAATCAATCCTAAAATTGATTTGGAACCAGAAAAGACCTAGTATTGCTGACAATCCTGGGCATCAAAGACAAGGCAGGAGGCATTGCAATTCCTGACCTGAAGTTGCACTGCAGAGCTACCAATGTAAAATCAGCACGGTATTGGCAAAAAAATAGACCTGAGGATCAGTGGAATAGATTAGAAGATGCAGAAGCAAATACAATACCCTCAGCCATCTTATTTTCGCAAAGGGGCCAAACAAGTTTACTGGAAGAAAGATAGCCTCTTTAACAAGTGGGGCTGGAAAAACTGGCTGTCCACATGTTGAAAACTAAAACTTGACCCGAGTCTATCACCATGTACTAAACTAAAATAAAAATGGTTTAAATATCTATACATTAAAGGAGAAACCCTAAGTCTCCTAGAGGAAAAAGTCAGAGGAAATGTTGAAGACATTGTAGGAAAAGATTTCATGTACAAAATTCAAAATGCACATTTAACACTTGAAAGAATCAACAAATGGGATCTCTGCTGGCTGAGAAGTTTTTTCCTATCAAAAGAAGTTACCAACAGAGTGAAAAGACAACCCACAAATTTTGAAAAGATTTTAACTAATAAATATTCAGACAAAGGTCTTCCATTTAGAATTTATAAAAGACTAAAAACCATTAGGGTCCCAAAATTCAAAGATCCAATCCAGAAATGGGCATCTGAGATGAACACGCACTTCTCAGAGAAGGAAATTCAACAGATTTATAAATACATGAAGCAGTGCTCTACATCGCTAGCCATTCATGAAATGCAAATCAAAACAACACTTAGATACCGTCTCACCCCAGAAAGAATGGTTATAATAAAGAAATCAACCAACAACAAATGTTAGAGAGGCTGTGGGGAAAAAGGAACACTTTTCCACTGCTGGCGGGAATGCAGACTTATGCAACCCTTATGGAAAGCAGTGTGGAGACGCCTTAAAAAAGTAGAGCTGGAAATCCCATTCAATCCAGCTATCCCCCTACTGGGAATTTTCCCAGAAGAACTGAAAACATCATATCTTAGTGATATCTGTGTACCCATGTTCATAGCAGTACAATTTGTAATAGCCAAATCTTGAAAACAACCAAAATGCCCACAATCTTAAGAATGGTTGAAAAAGATGTGATGTTTTCATAAAATGGAATATTACTCAGCTATAAGGAATGATAAACTAGAAGACTTCATATATAAATGGACGTATCTTGAACATATACTCAAGTGAAGTAAATCAGACCTACATATGCAAATATTGCATAGTTTCCCTACTGTAAGGACTCAAAAGAAGAAAAATAAATAAATAAATTTTGGGTGGTACCAGGAATCTCAGGACCTTACATTTTCTACATCCTCAACCCATATATATATATATATATATATATATATATATATATATATATATATATATATATATATTTTTTTTTTAAAGAAGAGTGACTTAAATACAAAATACCTTTGGAAAAGTTAAAAAAAATAATGTCTATTGAAAGTATTAATGTTTAATTGACCAATCTTAAATACCTATATCTATTAATCTAAACAGATTTGATGATGAAAATATGTAATACGACCATTGTTAAATTTTTCTTGTTTTGAAATTCTGTACTCTACTCTTGCTTGTTACTGTTTTTCTATCTTTTTTTTTTTTTTTTTTTACTATTTTTACTCCTTAAAATAAAATTAAATCTAAAAAATATTTTCAGGCATCACATAAAAAAAATACCAGGCATAAAAAGAAGCAAGGAGATATGAAACATGATGATAAAAAAATCAGTTAAATCCAACATGTTAGAATTTGTATGAAGGCCTTTCCACAGTTGTTCTCACTGTACTCCATATGTTCAATAAGATAGGTAGGTAGGGACATAGAATCATAAAAAGATACACATCATACTCTAGAGTTGAGAATTATAATGTTGGTGACAACAAATACATAGAGTAAGGTTAATGGCAAATTAGAGATTTCTGAAAAAAATGAATTTGTGGTATAGTAATAAACATTAATTAATTAAAAGAGGAAAACACAGAAAATAGTTTGAAATGTAATGGTCATGTTTTCTAAGTTCTTCTAAAAATTGTAAATCCATAGATGCAAGAAATAAAATTAAACCCAAAATTGGACATGTTTTTCAAAAAACATTGTTGCTGTTATTGTATATTCATCAGTGAGATAAAGATCTGTGTTTTATGTCTCACAAGCTAGGCAAGGCTTGATTAAAAACAGACTACAGACCTGAAAAAAGTATGAACAAAAGCTGTGAAACTTTTAGAAGCATACATAAGAAAAATTATGTTTATTTTACCTCAGGCAAAGATTTTTAGACATGACATCCAAAGTCCAATTTATAAAAAGTTGTAAGTCAGATGATTGGAATTAAAAACAACATTGAAAGACACTGCTAAAACAGAATAAATACATAGGCTACATCTGTTAAGTTTTTTGTTTTTTGGTTAGATCAGGCTACAGTAAGGGCAGCTCTGGTAAAGCTTGTGGAGCTGGGAATCGGACTGCAGTCCCCTGTACCTGACTGGGTTTGCTCGAGCAGGTGCTTAAACAAATGAGCTAACCCACAAGCCCCCTTGCAAAGTTATTTTCACATTATCTGGCAATAGAATTGCATTCAAAATATTTAAAGAAGTCTCAAAAATTAAACAATAAACACCCTGCTTAAAAGCCTAACAAAAAAGGGGAAAAATGTGAACTGATACTTCATCTAGGAAGATATGCAGAACTAAGTATATAGAAAGATGTTAAACATTCTTTGTTATTTGAGAAGAGAGAATTAAAATGGCTGGCATCAGTAGTGTTGGTAAAGATGTGAAAGATTGATAGCTATCTTACTTTTTCTACTAATTAGAATGTCAGATAATTTTTTTTTTTTTTTTTTTTCTGGAGGACATTATGACAGTTGGACTGATGGTACCCAAAAATGTTTCCATGCTGACTCCTGGAAAGGGACTTGGCAATTGTGATTAAGTAAAAACCTATGGAAATCCAAATTATTCTAGTTGTCCATATAAAATTAATGCGATCTCAAGGGTAATGGAGAAGGAGGCAGGTAAGTCGCTAGAATCACTCGTAGGAAATATAGAAGCAGAAACTTGAGATGTTTCCAGGTAAATGGATGCAGTTTGAGACCATACTCTTAAGTGAAATAAATTGGACATATGTGGGTGAATCAAATGCAGTTTTTCTCTGTTCTGAGAAACTGAAAGTATAAGTAAGGACCGGAATGTAAACTATGCTGTGCACTAGGAAGAAAATGTTCAAATGGGGAGAAGAGCAAGGCAGGGGGAGGAAAGAAAGGAAAAGTAGAAAAAAGAAGAGGGAAAAAGAGGAAAAAATAGAAACAAAATTTTTGCAAATGGTGAGGAGGAGGAGGAGGTGAAGAGAAGGAAAGGTAAGGGAATGGGAAGAAAGAATCAAGTTATATCATGTACAGGTAGAAAAACAAAAGAGAGTTTTTGTGTAAATTTGTTGCAGCAATAATGTAGTTGGTAGAATCTTAAGGTATTAAAATACATGCTACAAGCAACACAGTCTTCTCACTTCTACCTACTATTTATGTAGGATAAATTAGGGCGTGTTCTTAGAGAAGTACTTGTATATAAATGATTGAGAAGCATTAGATAAAACTGTCAAGACTTAAAAGCAAGCCAAATGTCATAGGTCAATGCATAAACAAGTTACAAAATCTGCATATGGTGGAATGTTGCAAGGCTGTGAGTAAAAGATGCTGATGGATGTAGCAACATAGAGGAATCCAAAAATCACATGCTGTGTAAAGAAACCAGAAAACAAGGGTACAGACTATTTTGTTTCATTTATAAAAGTTCTAGAAGACACAGTATAACATCTCAGATAAGCATTTGCTTGAGGATAGTCAGAGGAAAGAAAAGGGCAAAGTGCAGCACAAGGATTACAAAAGGTCATGAAAAAATGTTTTAGGGGTAATAATATGCTCATTTTTAAAATTCTGGGAATGGCTTGAAAGGGATGTAAGTCATTAAAAATAAAGTTGTGGGCTTTAAATATGTATGTTATTGTGTTCAAGTTAAGCCTAAGACAACTCCTGAGCGTAAATGCCTTAGGAGTGTTAGGAAGCTTAAATTGCATATAGCATACTACAATTCCTGGCACATAAGAAGCACACAAAAGATTTGTTAGTATTTAATCCTGAAGAGGATATGCTAGAGTAGTAACTGTGCATTCTTGAATTACCAAGGGCACTTTGAAAGAAATGTCAAGTCTTGAGGGAGGGGGAGGAAAGAGGGAAACGGTAAATGGTATTGAGATGTGCTGTGAACAGGTACCCACTCTTTATAACGAATGTAATCATGTTAGTACATGTAAACATAGAGTAGTAAAGAGTAAAGTTTTTTTCCACAGTAGATAGAACACAAGAAGAAAGGGATATGCAATGAAGGTAGAAATTTATTAAATATAGACATTAAAAGTTTGGCTTGATAGTGCTCCTTTTGTTTTGGAGATGTGGCATTCTTTCTTATTCTCTGCGATGCTATATTTGTTTACTATAATGTTCAGTCTTACTGATGCAGGAAGAAAAACTTACCTCCCAACCTGAAAAGATAGTTGGGTGAGTTCATCTTCTCTAAAACTGAAGAATGAATTTTAGGAATGAGATGGAGGTTTAGAATAGAATATTTATTGGGAAAGAAAGCTTCTGTCCAAGAGGGGAACAGAAGAGGGACCCTAGTGGGCTGCTGGGGAAATTGTCTTTTTTGGGGGGTTTTATAGGGCAAAACCGTGTGATAAGGTGGACCTAAGGTCAAAGTAGGAGAACTTACTTAGGTGGTTATGAGGTGGGACAAAGTCATGGTTGACCAATGAGATTACAAGCATCATTGTTCAGGTAAATTTGATTAAACTGGGAGCAAATTGGGAAGCAAGTCAAGTAGCAAGCAGGCATGAATATGGAATAATGATACTTTCTTTTGGGGCTGAGTTTCTGGTTCATTTAGGCTCTTTTAGGGTGATCGATAATCATTTACAATATCAATCCCTGATACTTGAAGTGAGTGGGCAGCTGCATTTCTTTATTCTTTTGTTTAGGGTCTGGCCCGCAGGTGGGGTGCCTGTCTCTTGCAAAGCTGTATAGTCAAGTTGTTTTCCATATTGCCCTGGAGGGCCTGGCCCTATCTGACTGTCTATAATATTTCTATCTAATTTGGCTGTTTACAACATCATTTCTGGTCATGGTAACTGCTTAATCAATGTCTGTCACATTAAAATAAAGTTGTAATCTTTGTCTCTTTAATCCAGAAACCAGAAAACCTGAAAGTTATCGTAATGTGTTGGTATAAGTTAAACTCAACTCAATTGTAAGGTTCCTTTTCTCAAGATGTGGCTTTTTCTTCTGTGAAACATTTATGTAATGAAGACAGGAAACAGTGACTTCTGAGGGCAGCATGCCTGGGGAACTCCAGAAGCTGTAGCAGGACGTGTCTGGCTGAGGCTAACCTTGGTTGAGCCAGTCTTGGCAGGGTACTTTCATTTCCCACGGTTTCTAACTTTCCTTTCATGAGTGGTAAATTCTTCACCAAACAATAGATGTGTGTGTGTACCTACATGTGTTTTCCTCCAAGTTCTTATTCTTGCTGTGGGTAGGAGGTGGATAATGCTGTGTAGCAAGAGAATTTTTTTCCCACACTGTCTACCCTGAGGTCAGTCTGTCTCTAGATGTGAGTAAGTTCGTCATGATTGCATGATAGGCCATGGTGAGTTTGAGCAGCTATGGCTGGTTTCGTCATAGCAGTGGTGTTACAGGACACTGTCATTTGACGAGACTATTACTTAAAGAAATCCCAAAGCATAATAGTCTGAAATTGATCCAGTTCATCATCCTAAGTGAGATTAAGACTAAAATGTTTATTGTGCTTCTGCCTGGTTAAGAACTTTCCTAGTCTGGTAAGAGCTGGCTGTAATATAGATCTTAATTAAAATTATATTTTCTGATTATAAAGCTACTATAAGAGGATAATGTTCATATTTAAGTAGCATTTAGAAGACCTTCATTTTTCTTAATCAAGGAAATATAAATGAGACTCGTAATGAGATACCCTGATGTGGACTGAAGATGTGGAGCAGTGGAATCTTATAGACTGTGGGTGGGAGTAGAAACCAATGCAACCATTTTGAAAACACTCAGGCATTGCCCACTAAAGTTGGACTTATATGTGCTTTATAAGACAGCAATTTCACTCGCAGTATGACAGCCTAGCAGTGCTTCCTGCATGTATGCACTAAAGCATGACAAATAGCAAAAGTTCCCAAAGTCAAGAAATAGCCATCCCTAGTAGAAAAATAGATCAAGTTTGTCCATATAACAAAATATTGTAGAGCTGTGAAAACAAATGAACTATAGATAAGTACATCAACCTGTATTTAAATATAAAGTTAGGGCAAATAAGATCAAAGAAGAATATGTAAGTGGATGCTGAATTCCTTTTGGGGCATATTAAAAATTAAAGACCTTATCGAATATCTTTGTGGAAATGTTTGCATTGTGAGTTGAAACAACTGAAAAGTTCAGAATTTAGGGAAGCAATGTAGATGGCATTTTAAATGAGAGTTAAAACCATCAGTAAGAATGACAAAGGAGAGATAAAGTGGGTGATTGGTATCTATTCTAATGAACTTCTCAGTTGAGTGAGTGGAGTGATGAAATTCAACAGGAGGGGTTAGAGAGGCAGAAAAAATTGTTTGTAGTGTGAAGATAAATGTAGAATCAAGACCTGATATTTAATTTTTTTAGATGTATTTGTAATTTTATTTAAAAATGTGTTTTTTTTTTTTTTTTTTGTGTTTTTTGAGGCAGGGTTTCATTTTGTAGATAAAGCATCCTTCAACTCATTTTATAGCCCAGGCTAGCCTCAAACTCTCAGGGATCCTTCTGCTTTGGCCTCTCAAATGCTGGGATTACAGGCATCTGCCACCACACCTGACTAGGTATGTAATTTTCAATGGCCAGTGTAAGTAATGAAAATGTGAACCTCTTTGTTAAAAATTTATTAAGAACTTTTAAATAGATGAGGGGAGTCCTGGGCTGAACACCAAGGTTTTCTGAGCATGGAAACTCATGTGGCTGTGTAGATTACATGCCTGTGAAGCCAATCCGAGGAAGAATTTTGGTAGCTATCCATAGAGTTAATTAGGCTGCGATGATTCAAAAAGAGGAATGAAGAAAAACTTTAAAATTTTTTTTGCCTTTCTGATTATGTAAGTGATACTCATTAAAGAAAAATTGGAAACTACAGAATTCTTAACATTATCCATGATTTAATTTTTATAACCAATCACCCTTGAACTAATAATTGATAGTCTTTTGGCAACTTTCTCCTACTCATCTTCCAAGTGGCACATATATACATATATACTAATGTAAGTTGAGATCATAGTCTTCTTATAATTTTGTTAATTAAACAATCTAAACTTATACCATGAAATTTTTTTCCCTCATGCTCTTAAATATTCTTTGTGAAATTGAGTAATAATAATAATAATAACAAATAATGACTAGCTGGTCATTGGTTGCCTTGGAGAGGCTGACTATGTTGGTCAGAGATTGTGTAAGTGCGGCTTAAATGAAAGTTGGAAGGTCTGATCTAATAGCTCAGCAGATTACAGTACCTGCAAACTGGTACTAGGGCCAAGGGTTCAATCCCTGGGCCTGTTGTGCCAGTTCCAGCCCTGGGGAGTGCTGAGACAACAGTTGAGGCTGGGTGTGGTGGGAAGCCGTAAATAGGCGGATCACTAGGAGTCTGATCTAGTAGTGAGACTCTGAACACCCTAAAAAAAAAAAAAAAGTTGGAGAGCCTCAGGTATAGAGACTTTCAAGAAATAGTGCTAAAAGACAGGATTCATCTAACTTTGTCAATAAAAGTCAGAGTTTTAAATTGGTAAGTCAGTGATTGGTTACCAAGTTTCTTTCTTCTTTCTTTCTTTCTTTCTTTCTTTCTTTCTTTCTTTCTTTCTTTCTTTCTTTCTTTCTTTCTTTCTTTCTTTCTTCTTTTTCTTTCTTTGTATTTTTTGAGGCAGGATCTCACTATGTAGCTGAGGCTACATAGTGTTCTTGAACTCACTATGCAGCCCAGACTGACCTCATACTCTGACATTTTCCTGACTCAGCATCCAGAGTAGGATCACAGGCATGTTTCTCCACACCCAGCTCCATCAAGTGTTTCTTGTGTGTTTTTATGTGAATCCACTTGGATTATGGGTGATACAAGGATGAGATTATGGGTCTGAGTGCTGCTGGGATAATGGGTGTGGACTGAGGCTGATATCGTGAGGTACAGAGCCTGAATGTAATGAGAGAGAGAGAGAGAGAGAGAGAGAGAGAGAGAGAGAGAGAGAGAGACAGACTCTGTTGTTGCTGCTGTTGTTGGTCTGTTGTCATTGTTGCTGTTCCACAGCCATGAACTGATGCCCTCTGCCATGTGCCACTCAGTCTTAGAGCTAGCTGAATATGGACTGAAACCTCCAGTAACTGTGAGGTAAGTAAATCCTTCCTTCCTTGTTTTGGATGTCAGGTATTTGTCCCAGCAATGAAATAAGAGAAATTGGGACAGGTGAGGAGCAAGATATTCAGAACCAGTCAGGTCATACACTCGAGGTACAATAGAACCAGAGTCAGATTTGAGCAACTCTGATAGCAGCAGTCCCTCGGTGGCCCCACTGTTTGTGCACCATGATGGTGGGACAGTGCCCAGGCAGGACGGTGATTCTTTGGTGCTCCCTTTGTCATATTTTGGTCCTTGTTACTCCACCAGTCTCCCAACTTGCTTTAAAAGTTGGGCTTTAAAACTCTGTGACAATTAGGGGACATGGAGTAAGGGAGGATATTTTTCATTTGCTTATCTTAACACAGAGGACAATATGCCGTTGACTTATAGTATAAATTTTATTTAATCATGTTTCTTTTCTCCTGCTCACCTCAGGCCAGCTCTCTCTCTCTCCTGTTTGAAATCAAATGTTTAAAGTAGAAGGGTAAATGTTTAATTGTTTGATCAATCTTATATACCTATATGTATTAATCTAAACTGATCTGATGATGCAAATATGTAATGTAACCATTGTTAAATTCAAACAATAAAAAATATTAAAAAATAAAGTAGATTTAGCAAGATAATTGGTAAACAGACCAAATGTTAAGCAAGAACATTGTAGCTAATAAAGAAAACATGACAAATTAAAGGAGAAGGGATAGATCAGTCCACAAACAACAGAGATACTTCACTATTGAAAACAAAAAAGTGGGGCTGGGGAGATAACTCCATGGCACAAGTGCTTGCCTGGCAAGTGCAAGGTTGTGAGTTTGAACCCCAGTCCTGCAAACAAACAAACAAACAAACAAAAAAGCATTTGAAAGTTGGCATAGCACAAGCAGAAATAAATTGGAAATACCTTGAAAAATTAAAATTAAAGTATAAATTATAAAAATATCTAGCAAAAAAATCAGTGAATTTCTATCTACTTTTTCAGCTAAGAAAAGTCACCTTAAATATAAAAACACTAAAAATTTCAGAGGGTAGTATTTAGATTACAACAGGTATAAAAGTGTAAGACATGAGCAACCAGAAAGTTAATTAAAGGGTAAATAGTACACTTGGAAAATAAGACAAGTGTGAGAAGGAAAGATGAAAAGCCCACTATTTTTGCTTTTATGAGCGATGTCAGGGCAAGTTTTTGTCTTTATCTCTGGTATAAATATGTATTAAAGCATCATGCCACCGAGATACATGCTCACACATGTTTATGGCAGTGAAGTTTGTCATAGCTAGATCTGGGAAACAACCCAGAAGGCCATTAAGTGAGGAACAGATAAAAAAGATGTGGTATTTTTATACAATGGACTATTACCCAGCTGTAAAAAGATAAACTTGAGGTAGATAGAGGAAGCCAAAGACCATCCTTATAAGTGTAAAAATCAGTCCCACATGTGTAAACTTTTCATTGACTTCCTAATTTAGGAACCTAAAGGAGTAAATAACATTTGAAAGGTACAATAGAAACTGTGAAAGGAAAAGAAACTGTTTAAAGGAAGGGAAGGAACAACTAGGATGAGAGAAAGGAAGAAAGAAAGATGGGGGGAAAATATATATAATATATATATATATGATAGCTTGAATAATTGTACAGCTGATTTCTGATTTCTGCTGGTATATTGAAAGGAACAGCTAATGCTTATTTTTTCTCTCATTTTGAACTTTTTATAATTTTTTGACCAACTTTGCATGCTTTTATCTGGTGATCTGAAAAATTAATTTGAAGACAACAATATACAGTATAACAGCCATTGTTGAGTTCATATCATTTTGAAGTTTTTATGGCTTCTAATTTTTTTTTTTACTATTTCTTACATTCTCTTTAAAAATAAAATAAATCAAAAAAAGAATCGGTATATTATTTCATCTTTCTGAGATCCTTTAAACCTTATTATCAGTAGTCCTTAAAATTTGAAGTTGTCAAATTCAGTATCAGTGATGTCTGGGTATCTATAGGGTTTTGATAGAAGGGGCACAGAGATACGAAGGAGCCCTGTGTTGAGCCACCAGAAAGTGAGTTTAGGGGAGTGTGCACTCTACAGGGGGCTCTAGTTCTTCAACTTTAAGGTAAGCCACCTGGCTGTAACAGTGTCTCACCCACACTTCTTGATTAGCATTCACAAAGATTATGAAAGACAGCATCACTGACACTGTCTAGACACACAACACGGAGGGTAGCCTGCTCTGATACTTGTATTGTCAAAAGTGGAACAAAACCCAGTCTCATACGCTTTGCTCTTCCTCCATCCCTACGGTCCTCTACTGAGTTCTCATTGTCCCCAAGTCTCTAAACCATCTAAACCATCTTTTGATTAACATTTTAATAATATATTCACAATTTATCTACATCTAGCCCTAACTTTATTCCTCTTTTAAAAGTAGACACTAAAATTTGCTTAAGTTTTATGGGACAGCTGACCTTTTTATATTACCATACTTGAGTTTCTTTCTTGCTCCTTCTCTCAAAATAAAGAAAATGAGAAATAAGGTGAATCACCAGTAAGTGCAAAGGACATTTTATTTAATGTGTGTGCTGCTGAAGCGAGCATAAGAGCATGTAATTTAAACTTGGATGTCTTCAGTAGGAATTATCTTTTCCAAAGGAGTCAGCCAGGGGCACTGTGTACGCTAGTAGAGGCAGAGAAAGTGACTTGGGCTCCTTTTCACTGACAGTGTTCAGGATCTAGGAAAATGCTAGAGGATTCTGTGAGTATAACACATGAAGCTAGAGCTTTAAGATCCTAAGCCCACTCTGCCTCTCTTCCTGCTTCTTAACTTCTAGTAGGTAGAGCATGAGTTTTAATGCTGGAGACGATAGACCAAAAGAGTTAAGAATCTGTTACTTTTACAGAACTCTCTTCTGTATTGCAAATCCTTCAGTGTGTAGACTATAAAATCAACATGAAATTGAACTAAATAAGCAAAAACTCCTCAAACAATATTTACCCTAGAATATGGGAGGATAAGTAAAATATGAATGCTTAAAACCCTTATTTTTAATAAAAATCATTACAACCGATAATGTATCTGTTAAAAAATTCTTAGCACTGTAAAAGTTTTCATATTTAGGTGATCTATGAATAGAGAAGACTACATAGCTGATTTTTAAAATGCTACTCAATTTTTTTTTTTTTTTTGTTCTAATGGGAGTTAAGTTCTGTTTTACAAGCTTGATGTTGTAAGAATTCGTCTATATTGAGCTCTGGGATTTTCTATTTAGGGCATTCTGCTCACCAAGCCCTATGCCTTATGATGTTACTTCTGCTCTGTTTACCCATAGTGTGAGTCAGGACTTGTGGTTATGGCAAATCCAGAAGCTGAGAGCTCTATTTCCTCTGACTTCCAGATGGGCACTAATATGTTAGAAGGGGAACCAGGAAGATCCACTGTACTGAGACAGTGAAGTTGAGAAACTTCAGGACAGATTTTCCCTAGCTTCAGTCTAAAAGTGGGCCACTGTTCAGGGCATCTCGATTTTTTGAAAAGCAAACATTACTTCACAGCCGAATCTCGGAGTTAGGTATGGAGTTGCTTTCTTTTCTACTTGCTTCAACCTATTTGGCACATCTGTCAGATTAATCTTTCCAAATCATCGTTATGCTTGGCATGATAAAACACTCTCAATCCCTGCTCAGGATTAAGTTTGCTTCTTGTTTGCTGAAATAAAAATGAAACGAAACAAAGCAAAATCCATACACCTGCATGTAATCACTGAACATTTTCTATAAGCATCATGCCAACTGATTGTACCACTGGAACTTCTCTGGACATTGTCTTTAGTGAAAAGGTTGTAGGTAACTATTATCTTGGTAAGTAGAACAACTGATTTTATAATAAATCTTTGGCGAGGAATGTCCTAAACAAATACACAATTTGCAAAACACTTTCAAATTTTATTGATGTTTTACTGGTGTTTCAAAGTTTGTTCAGTTGATGTTGAAACTATTTTAGTATTATCTGATTCATGTCTTGAATTTTGACGCAGAAGAAAGTTTTAATGTAATTCACAATGTAGATTATATATAGAGCTGAAGTAATATTTCACGCACAGCTGATGATAGGTAAGTTTGTACTTTCTTTTTTTTCTTTGTATGTATGTTATACAGGGTTATGTTATGTATGTTATACAAATTTGTAGCGATTCTCTTGCTTTCAGCCTCCCAAGTCCTGAGATTACAGGTGTACCAGACCCAGTCTCAGTCACCATGTTAGCATGCCCTGGGGGTGTGGCTGGCTCGGTGTGCCTGGGATTGAACCCTGGTCTCTGCACTTGCCTAAGGAGGCACTTTAGTCTGCTGAGCTATCTGGCTGGCCCTAAGTTGTATTTTCAGTATTCTCTAAGTTATCTTCAGAAAACTTTTCCTTAAAAGTTAACATTATTATATTGTAAAATCTATCCAGTTGTGGCATATAGAATTAGTGCTCACCCTACACATTTCCTTCCATTTTGTAGGTTCCTTTGCCATTAAATTGGGGCCATGTGACTAGTGCTAGCCCATGGATAATAAGGGAAAGAGACCCCTGGATCTTTGGACTTAGGTGTCTTGGGATGCTAGATGATGAAGGCTCTGTCAGCCTGGTTTCCTAGG
>PVJA010023149.1:0-33336 GCA_004027025.1 Myocastor coypus | reverse complement strand
CAGGTAGGTGCGTAGGCACCTGAGCTATCTCCTCAGCCCAACATTTCTCACTTTAACTTGTTGCTGGACTTAAGGTGAAAACGTTTCTACGAATAAGCTCTTACTGGCATAGCTACTCCTTTCACTGAATTCTTTAAGTTAGAGTTGAGAGGTGGATAACTAGTGTTTTGATTTTTCCCTTCTATCGTAACGTGCTGAGGCTTGCTTGATTCAAAAGTTAGAATTTTTGTTATCTTTCAAGTATAGAGTAAGCATAGAGGTAGCTTCTCTACTGTTCTGTGGTCTCTCTAGTGAGAATTTGGATGGACTAAGAAAGTGAAGATATTCATAGCAGGGTTTCAATTCTGACAGGTTTTTATGTTTTTTTTTTGTTTATTTTGTTAATCTTTTTATTTCTTTGGTACAGGGTCTCAGTATGCAGCTTGAACTCATAGTGTTCTTCCTATCTCAGCCTCCCCAGTGCTAGGATTACAGAGGTGCAACACCACCCCCAGTTTCAGTGGCCATCATGGCCTCGCAGTACTGGGGATTGAACCTGAGACCTTGAGCCTGCCAGGCTGGTTCTTAGACTTCTGAGCTATCTCCCCAACCCCTGAAAGTTTACTAGTTATTCAGAGAGGATGGCGTCTAGTGCTGTTGAAGACATGTTTAAACAGGCCATCCTTTATGGGGATCCAGATATCCAGAGTGTATGGATTCAGTTTGAAATAACTGCAGCCACGCAGTAATGCTGGTTTGGTTTTCCTGAAGTTTCCCAGTATATCATAAATAGACAGAAGCATTGGAGAGGTGTGTGGAATTTAAGAACTCGATCCTGGGGTCAGAAATGTACCTGACTGTCTGATAGCAACTTGAGAACAACTACTTGCTTTGGTTCCAAGCAGGTCTTGCTGATCCTAGGTCTACACTTCTGTGAGTTCGCAGCTCCTCCCTGTTAAATGAGTAAATGTGTCTATTTCTTTTTCTCTAGTGTCCCAGGATCCCGGGCCTTGTCTGCAGACACTGGCGCCAGGTTGTTCCAGAGCGTAAGTACAGTCCTTTGCCTAATTATTTATTTTTTTGTCACATAATAGATCAGCTGTTTATATTGTTTGCAAAATTCCTCAAATAACAAGTGAACTCACAGATAAACTAAAAAATAGGACAGTGAAACATTGGGTATCCCTCAGCATCCAGTGACATTTTTGTTGTACCTTTTATTATAGTGGGGGTATTCTGTCCACAGTGGAAATTAGGCTCTTGGCATCAACATGTTAATGTCCGACTTTGATGTTTGTTCACATTCTTCCTGTATGTCAGAGAGTGAAAAGAGAAGGGAAAGAGGGGAGAAGAAAAGACGAAACGTGAAGGCAACTCTCAGGTGGCAGCTCAGTTTCTTGGCACTTTAGAATAACACATATTCATAAGTGCATATATATATTTTTATGCATGCACATACACATAAAAAAGAAGATACATATGGGCCTAACAAACAATTCACTTTTACTTTTTAGTATGTTTACTATACATAATAACTCTATTGATCTTGGGTAATTGGCATATGCACATATTGCATCTTAATCATTTTTTAATTTCCTCTTCTCTGATATCTAATCTTCCCCCAGTGCCAACCTCTTTTCCTAAGGCTAGTGATGTCACCCCCTCTTCTCCCTGTGCCACGACTGACTTGGGGCTCAGTAATTTCTTACAAGACAGGGAAGTTGTAGGCAGGGGTATCTTACAATGCAAGGACTCCAGATACTTCTGGTGGAAAACAGAAAGCAAGGTTTCTCAGTATCATCTCCTCTCTCTACAGTCAGTTGTTTGACAGTAGGGCTCACACCGTAAGCAGTTAGGACCCTGTGCACATACAGAAATATTGGGTGATGTTTGTCACTATAGGTAAAGTGAATAGGTCAGGGGGTGCCTAATTATATTATGATCAATCTGGTGATAAAGCAAAGACTGGATCTCAGGATTTATTTTGGGATCAAAGAGTTCGATTAATGAGCAATTGTATAGCTCAACAGTTATGCACTTAGATTATACTTCTAAAACTAAATTCATCTTTATATGTAGAGAGCATTGGCCTGCTACAAGTTTAATAGAATACTAAGAGAATCCGTAAGTAGTTACCTGTCCGGTGACCCTCTAAACTTGAGGGTGGGAAGGAGGTCTTATTTGCTATTGGGCTCTCAGAAGCTAATGTGGTAAACAACAGAAAAGTCATGGAAGAATTGCTGATTGTTTACGTCTATTTTGGGCTAAAATTTGTTGTGGGTTAATATCTCTCAATAATCCAAATGCTTATGTAAGTCATTGCTGTTTCCCAAATTTTAATGAATTCAAATTCATCTCCTGTTAATGAATTCAAATTCATCGCATGTCATTCTTGAAGTTTCTATTCGATCAATATGTGGCTTCTTGGAATTGACCTGATTGATGCATGCTTGTAAGTTTTGATGATCGCTCATCAGGCAAAACTTACTCTTTGGCTTTGAGACTAGTTATTGTAGAGGTTTGGAGAATAACATAGTTCAGGAATCCATAGGGGCCGCCTAACCACCCAATTCTTAGATCAACAGTAAAGCACATTACTTTTATCTATTACCATTCCATTTGTATGATACAATAAGGTTGAATACTGTCTAATGGTGATGGAAAGAAGATCTTTTGATCATTTTCAGAGCATAAAAGCTTGAGAGAGACTGGTTCCCAAATTAATTTCATAGGTTTTGGAATCTGTTCATCAATTAGAGTGAAATTTACTTAAAATTTTATCTTGTCACGGAGGAGTCAAAATTATGACCATATCACAGACAGGAGAGTGCCGAAAGTTGTGGTCTGTTAGCTGCACACCCAGCCACATGCACAAAGACACTCCAGTCGCTGTGGGAGCCCGACACACGGAGCATGAGAGTCGAGCTGCAAAGTACAAGAAAGGAGCACAAAACAATTTGCAAAGTGTTACTGGTAATGTTTTATACAAAGAATGGATGTTGAAGTGATAGAAGAATAATGTATGCTATCCTGTGTGTGTGTGTGTGTGTGTGTGAGTGTGTGTGCATGTGCTTGTGTGTGTGTGTGTATCCAACATGACTGTGCTAGCAGCATTCACTCATACCTCAGCCTTTGTACATGCTGAAGAAAACACCAGTAAATAAATACCTTTTTTTTTGGTGTCGGGGATTGAACCCTCACACATGAGCTTGTGTCTCCAAGATGCAAATGAATGAATTTTGTGAAATTTAAGGACTCCTGACATCTGTTTATGCTTATTTTATGCATTTCACTGTGTTTTTGAAAATGAACGTGTTAGAAGTTTTATTATTAAAATGTACAAACTATGCTAGAGCAAACTCACTTCTTTTAAAACATGCTATTATTTACTACTTTTTAATTTATAAAATTAGTGCAGATCTCGTCCAAATTTTAAGATTTTTTTTTTTTTTTTGGTATTTTAGAGAAGGGTGTACAGGACATTCAGAGCCTCACTACTAGATTGGACCTGTAGTTATCCACCTGTTTACAGCCTCCCAAGAGCTTGCATTACAGGCAGCGTGCCATCATTCCCAGTCTCATTTGCCAACTCAAAGAGCCCCAGGGGTGGGGCCCAATGGCAGGCCTGGGGCAAATTTTAAGATTCTTAACATTATTCATTGAAAAACATACCTAGATACGATATTTTTAATGTCCAAATATGTTATATTGTTGAATATATCTTAAAGTTAAGATTAAGGAAATGAAGATTATTTTGCTATATTGTGATTTTGTTTCTGAACCAATTGAGTTTAGGTAGAATAAAGTGTTTGTGTGTATGTGTGTTTGGGAAAGGTGAGGCATACAGCCTAGATGTGCCTATGTTAGGCTCTGAAATAAACAGAAAGTCCATATTATGCAAGGTTCCTTAAATACTTGTGCTGAAATTATTTAGGCACTTGCCTTCCTTTTTAACTTGAGTTTCATGGTGGAAACTAGATAAGTAGTAAGTTAATTATGAAGTTTGTAAGGAAATTTGTAGGAATCCCATACTCAGGATTCAGAACTGGTTTATTTTTCTTTAAAATTTCATTGTTATTATTTGAAATATTATTATAAACAGGATGTGTGTAACAAAAAATAATTCAAGAGAGCATAAAGTGAGTGTTTAAACCATCTGAACCCTCCTACCCTAAACAACCATGTTTTCCAGAGGAAAATGCATCCTTTCCAGAGAAATAATATATCTTTCAAAAATTTCTTTACATAACAAATTTTTGTTGAAATTATTATTTCATAATTTTTTTTTTCCTACAAGTAGAGAACTGCATCATTTCAAAGTAATCTCCATTTAGAAAAAAATTCAATTCTTGAATCTGAAGTCTTGGAATCTACTGGCTATAAAGACAGGCCTCAATTTACATTGCTTACAAAGGAATCTTTTAAAGCTGGGCATAGTGGCACACATCTATAATCTTAGAGTTCAGGAAGCTGAGACAGGAGGATTGCCATAAGTTTGAGACTATCGTGAATTCAAGGCCAGCCGGAAGTACATAGTGACACCTTGTCTCAAAACAAAAAAACAAAAACAAAAACAACCAAAGAATTTCTGATGACTTAGAAGATCAAAGAGCCTGTGACTAAGTGAGCCAGGGGTTCATCTTAATTTGCAGAATACAACAGCTGTGTTGCTCTTCTTTTTCTTCAGGACCACCCAACCATCGCTTGCTACGTTCTCTGACAGTGGCAAGAGGACTGCAAGGATGGCCGTTTGAAGCCTTTCTCCCGTCTTTCCCTCTCACTGTGTCCTCACATGGCCTTTCTCGTGTTGACGTGTGTCTGTGTGCCCTCGCTTTCCTTTTCATAAGGATGCTCATCATATTGGGTTAACGCCTACGCCAGCAACTTTAATTAGTTTAAAAGGCAATCTCTTCATCACAAGTGCTGCAAACTAGGACTTCACCTTGGAGGGGACGGAGGGGACAATACAATCTGTGCAAAGCTATTGTCACAAGGGGTCCTTGTAAATGCCTGATCCAGTGGAAATTTAGAGTAGGGTTGAACAAAAGCAGCCCCTGTCATCAGCACTAGGATAAATGGCTAGTCTGAGTCACAAATATGCATTCATTTAGAAATTCAGACAAAAGGCAAAATATCAGTAGCAGTTATTTTTGTAACATATTAATGGTGAATAATTAGACAATAAAGGAAGAAATAGATTTTTGAATTAAACGTTACAGTTCTGCTTCAAAAGAGAGAACAGCATTATTCTTCTTGAAAGCACAAAGTAGCTTCAACAAAAACACTTTTTACAAAGAAAAACAACCTGATAATATTTAGTTCTTTTATTTGTCTGAAAGTGTAAGGGAACATGTTAGAATAGGCAAAAAACAACTATGTAGGATATGACTTTATCCTTTAACCTGTGGGAATAACAGATTTTCCCCCATAAATGTATCTTTTTGCTCATAAAACAAACGAAATAAATAAAACTACTCATATTTAGTGAAGGGAACCCAATGGAATAAAAGGCTTATATCCTTTGAAATTAGGGGAGATCTGATTATTGTAGTATGCAATTCAGTCAAGCATTCATAAAACTTGTGATCAAATTAATGAGGTACTGGGAGCCAACATTTGCACCCCCAGTTCCCTAGAACTGCCTCTGTAAGTGGAAGTACTCATGGCAGAAAGACTAGGGTGTTTTTCTCCTTTCGCTTTGTGGGGTGAGGAATCAAGAAAAGCCTGTGGGAAATTACAGGAATTTCCTGTGAATGTATTTCATGCACTCTGGGAGGAGAAGCTGGGAGGAGGAGAATTGTGCAGAGGCTCACACAGCCCCACGTCAATCAGCAGTGCCAGGGGGACAAGAGGCGCGGGTGGCATAAGCCTGGGGTAGCTGCTCTGCTTTCGAGATGGGCTTTGAGCTCTCTGTAAACTTCGTGGACTGAGTGTGAGGAAGGGATGAATTAATTCTATTGGCAGGAGAGGAGGGAGTGGCTCTTGGGGAAACAAATGAGTGATGTTCGTTATACTCCGTGAAATGAAGTTCCTGAAAAGCAAGGTGCTTGGGGAAATGATTGTATTTCAGTGGTAAGCAAGTAATCAGGTAAGCTTGTAAACACGAAGCAATTTACCCATTAAAGAAACTTAGCTCAAGTTTCAGCTGCTTTATAAGCAAGAGAACAAGAGAATGATATCTCCAGGGTTTGGAGAGAGAGGAGATTTTTACCTTCAGAGTCTACATCCAACAGTGAGTTGTCATTAAAATGTCAAGGTAACAGAAAGATATTTTCAAATGTACACAGACTCTTCAACTTTGTATACTGCATGAAAATGGACCAGAATGTATAATCTATTTAGATACAGGAATAAGATGGCAGGAAGAAAACCCTCGTGATAAATACTGATGGTTTAAACATAATTACTGTGGTTTTAAAATTTAAAACATAGCTGCAAACTAGCTTTTACGATTTAACTCATGAGAAAAATGATATCATATAATTAATATAGATTAATAATTTAGC
This sequence comes from Myocastor coypus, assembly GCA_004027025.1. NCBI lineage: Eukaryota > Metazoa > Chordata > Mammalia > Rodentia > Myocastoridae > Myocastor > Myocastor coypus. Next base: position 26,851 of record PVJA010023149.1, on the reverse strand, counting down.
TATAACACCCCAGGATATTTCACTAAAAACTGGAAAAGGGAGAAAAAGTAGTAAAATTGTACTGATTTTTGCATTATTCATAGATGGCAGTGAATAATAGTACCTAAATATATAAATAAAATAGAAAATAGAAACTAGATGAACTATAATAGCCATGGCACGTAACACTTCCTCTATCCGTGGTAGACGGAGAGAAGGCCAAAATCCAATAAAGCTATGGTTTCTTTCTTTTTTTTTTTTTTTTGTCTTTTTGAGACAGGGTCTCATTATGTAGTTCAGGGTGGCCTTGAGCTCACTTTTGTAGCCTAGGCTGGTCTTGAACTCACACTGATGCTCCTGCCTCAGCCTCCTGAGTGCTGGGATTACAGGCGTGAGCCACCACGCCGAGCCTAAAGCTATGGTTTCTATAATGAAATAATTTAATATAGTTGTTAGAATTTCTATGAAAATTATACATAATAGAAGACCTACTTCTTCAACTCTCCATGGATCTACAAAGAAAATCATAATAAATTCTGGAGAGCAGAAAAGCATAATCTTTTAATATAATTTCATGAAACTGTACTCACCGAACAAGAAGAAAAACAAATGCAGTAGTATATTTAGCCAACTAATGAGTCAAATAGAAAATAAAAACCTAAAATTATAAAATAATTGGACAATAGCATTAAGAACACTATGTATAAATATGTTTGAAAAAGAAATGAAAAAAACCTTTCAGGCCAATGTAGGATACCAAAAAAAGATGTCCATTTAAAAGCAAGAGAAGGGGCCCGGCGGGATGGCTCAGTGGTCTAAAGCGCCTGCTTGGGGAAGCTTGGGCAGCTTCAGGGACTGTGGTTCGATCCCCGGCAACACATGCTGCACCAGCCCTGCCCTTGGGGCGGGCTGAGCCGGCCATGAAAATGAGTGAATAAACAAACAAGGGTTCTGAAATAAGAAAAAAAAAAAAAGCAAAAGAAAAGAATTAATGGTAGGTAGAAAAAGATACAGGCATGCCAAGAAAATTTGTACATAAAATCATTGTAAAACAAACTTATTCGTATGGTCACCTCGCTTAACTTTATTAGGAGGACTGAGCAGGAAGAGATGGGGGCAAACAAAATATTCATATCAACCAAAATAGAAATAATAAATGAAGATATAAGAATATAGTTTTAAAAATTTTGTGTTAATTGATAAGTAAAGGTCTTTCAAATAAATCATTTCCTATGAAATGTTTACCCAAACGAATTCCTACAGGGAGACAAATACCTAAGCAATCTATAAATATGCAGGAAATTAGAAACTTTTAAAGATCTATTGTATTCCTTTCCAACTATCATTTATTTTTTTATTTTTGTACTGGGAATTGAACTCAGGACTTTGTGTGTGTCAGCCAGGTGCTATGCCACTGAGCTATTTCCCCAGCCCACCATTTACCGTCTTTGAAACCAAGGACTTTGCATGTCCACAGTGTTCTAGCAGTAATATTACCTATCTATATAAAAAAAAATGTTCAGTGGCTCTGAGGTTTTTGTACATTCTGTCAATTCTTTAGGATATATTTTGTCCAGTCTATATATTTTAATTGGTTTAAGAAACTTTATCAATCACCTCTTATCTTTATGGACTCCAGTGTCTGGTTTGTGAGGAATCCTGATTAATTACACCTTACTGAAGGGCAAGTTGTTGCTCTTCCTCCACGTCTCAGAGGCCACATGATTTGTTCATCATAATCATCAAGCAAGCTAGCTATAGAGTACCAATTTAGGTAACACTGGAAAGTTCCTTTGCTGGGTATTAGATGAAAGAAAAGTCACTGTCGCATGCAATCCAAAGGAACTTTTATTAGCCTTTCAACCCTGGTTAGCAATTGAAGTGCACTCAGGTTTTTATTGCCTATCTATAAGGCATGTTAAAAAGAGAATTTGTAAATGTACAGTAAAAGCTTAGGGAGTGGGTAAAAATATACTCTGAGCAGGTTACCTTCCAAATAAAAGCTCAGAGTACCAGATGTCAAAATACTTGAAAAACTTAAGTGAGATGTTCAAAAATTTTTAGCAGGGGTCTTGCAAGATTACCAAGAGATTCATTGCTTATAAAAGTGGACTGATCTGTGCACAGCCTGGGTAGCTAAAGATGTCGTGTCCTGATGTTATCGCACCATCACAGCTGAAAGCAAAAGTAAGCTGAAGGCACCAGCCGTATTTCCCAATGGTGGAAATTCTCAGGGTGTCCCAGAGGTCTGTGGAAGACTTTTATATGCACCAGGGAGGCATTGGTGAGGTGAGTTCTTTCAGTATTCTCTAAGACCTGATCCTATAAGATTGAACATGTGTGAGTGAGAGTTTATCCGGGGCATGTCTTTTCTTCATATTTATTGAGGGAAAGAAAGCACCTGTCCAAGAGAGGGACAGGAGGGGGACCCTGAGTGGGTGGTCCCCCAATGGCACACATCTTTGCAGGCACATGTCTGAGTTGTTTATTTGTTTCTAAACTAAAACCTCAGCATTTAGGTTTACTTGTAGTGTGGGCATTGGGATTTGGGGTTGCAATTTGGGCATTTGTCGGTCAAAGGTTCGCCATTATCGAGAGGCCTATTATCTTCCCTTTCTCTTTGGACAACAACTGTGTTTTTCAGCGGGGCCAACAACCTTGTCAGGCTCATTCTTTGTTTACAAAGGTAAATCATTATTTATCCACATTTCTAGAAGATGATTCACAATATCTTTAAGTTCCACTAGGGCAGGGATATTTGTGTTTCTCCGCGTTGTATCCTTGTGTCCACAGAAGTATCTCTAATAAAATGCAGACTCAGAAATATTCATTAAATGAATGAAAAACACCATTTATTTCTCTGAGATCACGCTCGTCTTGCAATATTTGCATCACCTAGGCTTCCAGCGTCTCATCCCGCATGTTACAGGTGGCTTTCAGTCCGCTTTCCTTGAGTATGGTCTTATCTCTCATTTCTTTTTTTTTTTTTTTTTTTTTGGTGGGACCAAGGTTTGAACTCATGGCCTTGCACTTGTCAGGGAAGCACTTGTGCCACAGAGCTATCTCCTCAGCCCCTTATCCCTCACTTCTATCCATGTTTCAAACTAGAGGCAGATATAAAATGTCCTTCTGCCTTGGAATTCTCAAAAGTGCTCTGAAAGGTCATAGAAATTTCTGGACTAGCATCAAGGTTTCTAAGGTGGAGCATGAGGTCCTCCACAGTGTAGATTTGAGCCACACTCCTCCTTATGTTTTATGTTATAATACCAACACCTTGCTCTCTAGGGACACTAGAAATTGCTTTCTATTACTGATGTCCTCTCCCCAAACTTCACATCTGCATAGTACGTCCCCGTAGCACTTGTCTGTAAGACTGACAGCAGGGGTGACCTCTTGTCGAACATTGCTGCTCTGTCTCTCTCCTTACACTCCGGCAGGTGAGCTGTCCAATTCAGCCCCCCTTGGTAACTTATGAGGAATTTCACCAAAGATGATCCACGTTGCACGATGGAGGCCTTTTTCATCCCTCAAGAGGTAAGTTTTGGTGAATTGATGATTTCATTTCCATTTTTAGATTTCAAATGCATTCCACAATAGATAGGAGTTAGCTGGATCCATAAAGGTATTGATTTCATTTACAAGTTAAAAGGAAGAAAACATTCGCATGCCACTGGGTGCACGCATAGGAGCCCCCAAATAAATAAAATACAAAATTTATCCATTCTTTTGTGCAATGGATGGTGGCCTACTGACTTTATTTTCTCTATTAAGAAAAAAGAAAACAGTTGTGTTCCTATTGCTCAACAAGCATAGAAGAGAAGAAAAATAAAAACTGGTTACAGACTTGAAAAAAAATAAAATGAAAGCAAGTTGGTAGAGAAATTACCTTGAGAGAAGACAGTGGGCTGGTCCTGTCTGATCTGAACGTCCAAAAAGTGCTCGCGCCTCTTTGCAGTACAAAGTTGGTTTGTTCCATAATTGTGTAAAATGCCTGTGGTGTCCAAAATAGTCTTGTGAATTTCCTGCAGGGAGTTCATCATTCTGAACCTGGGGCTGTGTCCAGTGGAAATGATCTGGGCATTTGCTCTCAGTATTGGTGACCGCTTTTGTTTCCTAAATCTTGGTTTGCTTGGAACCTGAATATAATGAGAGTCTAGAACCTTTACTACCTGATGATGTCTTGAGTTGATGCGGTCAGTGTGGTAGCTAGTGGGTATTTATGTTTACCTCCCTAATATTGATTCTCTTCTTTAGGAGTAGCATTGTCTAATTTTTTACAGGCCCTTATAGTGTGGAGGGGGTGTGACCTAAGATTGGCCAATGAAATAAAAGCTGAGCTTCTCTAGGTGAGACTTGGAGGAAATCTTCCTTTCCTTTTTTCCCAAAGGGGCATCCTCGGGTGCCTTGTCCATCTAACTTTCATCCTTCATTGGCTTTTCTTTCTGCCTGGGAGGGGAGCATGCTGGAATCATGTGCTAACAGCGTGGTGAAGATAAAGCTTCCAAGACCTTGGGTCTCATGACTTTGAAGCTGCATTAGTATTTTTACTTCTCCTTCAGTAGAAAAAAGTTGTAGCTCTGACACTATTCATTAGACGAATCTCTTCCTTACTGATAGGTTTGTTTTTCTTCTTTCAATGTTATTAGGAATGAGGAGAAAGAGGAGACATGGAAAGAGGTTGGCTGAAGTGAAGGGTCCTAAGGTTGTGCACGGGGTGGCCTGGGCGAGAACGGTGGGGGCAGTCGGAGAGAAAGAGCTGCAGAGAGAACTGAGGAGGGGCTTCACAAACGGAGAGGAGCTGCACTGCTGCTTTTTCTAGATTTTAAATTCTGTTCTTTTAGCAACCCGGGCAGTTTCAGGAGCATTATCTGTTCTCCTAAGGGTAATAAATGAGAAGGTAAATGCCAACCTCTGGCTAAGATATGGTGGAGAATAGGTCCCAAGTTCCATAGGAAGTCAATAATCAGTAGAGAGTAACCTAGAGAAAAGCAGAACATCACAAAGGGAAACACATGAGGCCAGGGGAGTCTCCTAATGAGTAAAAGTTGGGGCTTCTCGGTCCTTTAGGTCCTCAGTGTATGAAAAAAAGGGCTTTTTTGAGAAGTTAAAAAGAGGAAGTCATGACTCTAGCATGTTAGAATATCTGATAGCAAGCAGGGGGTCAGTATCTGGATTTCACTGGAATAAGTAGCACTGTTTTCCTGAGCTGCACTAAATCTCACGCATCTCAGACGCTTGTAGTGAGGCAAGTGAGTGGGGGAATATTTGCCACGGCAAAGCATTTTTTTTAATGACTTCTACGGAATGTTTTAAAGGCTGTCCTCCCTTATTTTGCTCAATCTGAAAGGCTGTGATGAGTAGGAAAGCCAATCTATCATTGTTCCCACCAGAGACCTGTTGACATTCTAGAAAATATGAGTAATTCCACTTTGGGTTATGTTCACGCATTTATGTTGGCCTTTGAAGTATAAGGTCAAGAAAACCTACAGATTGCATTTAAAGGAAGGGTTTGACATTTACCTTATTGTATGTGGATGTATTTCAACTCTTTCTTTTTCCCCAGAGAGGAGTCCTCAGTTGATTAATTGAGTTAGTTTAACTGTATAACCATTACTCTTAGCATGTTTAGTCTCCATTCTAATTTCCAGGTTTTGCTTTGCATATTAGTCATTTATGGAAAAAGCAGAATAATTGGGTTCTTTTGTTTTGTCTTTTATAATTCCCTAATATTTGTGTTTTTGTCAGAGTCCAAGGAGATAGAATATGCTGCCAAGAATTTCAAGGACAGGCAGTAAATATAGAAAATTCGAGTTTATAACTGAACGGATAGAGTAGAGTTCACGGACCAAGTGGAAGTCATACGGCTTCCATCGGATTTGTGGCATCAGATTCAAACCGCTAAAGTCATGATCTAAAGGTCATGGCACTTCTGTGGCATGTCCTCCACCCCTGCTTCCTGGGCTCCCCTGTTCATCCTCTCAGGGTGAATAGACCCCAGCAGGTAGGACTGGCCACCACAGATGCACCTTTCTGAACTTTATTGCAGGATGGCACTGCCACAGAAAACTATTTCCACTCGCTGCTTTGACTTTCCAGATTTTCTGGGATCAATTTCATTTACAGAATCTGAAGTGCCCCCATCTGTGTAGCTATGTGTGACAATAGACAATGGATAAGACCTAGAAAAATTCCTTTTAGAGACTGACATGTTTTGTAGTCCGTGATTTAGTGCAAAATCAGTGCGACAGCTTTGGAATCACTGAAAATCTACTGCTGTGAATCGCTCTCCCTGGGCTGTTTACAATAGTACAGAGCTAGGGAGGAAGATGGAGATGACATTTACTAGATCTCTGTGAACCCGCCGTAGTCAACGTTGTTGTTGTTAGTTACTGCAAAGGTAAAATATTTGGTGGTCATTAACTTAACAAAATATTCAAACACAACCTGACAAACAGGGTGGCTTATCTCTTATTGTAGGAGGGCACCTGCACCCCCACCTTCCCAGCCACTATACCTCAGCTTTTTATTGCAGTTTCTTACTGATCCTGTTCCATATTCAGTTGTTTCTGTCTCTTAGAAACATTTGGTCGCTGTGATGCACAGTTGGCGATTATGACGCACCTTGTACAAACCAATCTCCAGTTGACAAGCCATCATTCTGCCTCTGAATTTCCTGTTTGCCAGTCCTCTGTTAGCCCTAGGCCACCAGAAATCAGGGCCTGACATTCTGGGAGTGGTCCTGATTAGTGACTAGTGATGGAAATAAATCTGCCTCTAAATTGTGGGTGTCATCTTGGTGTTTCTGTGTTGTTCCAGTTGGGACGCTAGGAGAGGTATGTTAAACCACTTTTGCTTGACTGTGTTAAAATCACCTTACTATGTGGCTAAGATCCATTATGCTTTATACCTATAATACTCCCTCTCCCCCAATCTCATGTGTTTGGAAGGTGACTGGATTTTGAGGGTACTATAGCTAACTTGCCAGTCGGATTTGTGCCTGGTTAGAGGTGGTCACCAGGTCCTAGTGTGGAAGGGGGTTTCTCCCTCTGGGCATCCTCCCCCAAGAGCAGTTTCCTGACCACCAAGTTGTGAGAACTTTTCTTTTTCCAGAACCTTCCACCAGCCATTTCTGCCTTGAACCTGGCTGATGTAGTACTGAACATGAATCAAAAGAAATCCTTTCTCCTTTACGTTGTGGGTGTCAGGTATTACAATCCAGCGATGAGGATGGGACTAAGGCAAAAATCACATTAGTTCAGGAGTCAACTGTAGTTGGGCAAATTTCATGTTAAATTTCTTCATTACAAAGTTGAAAAAGAACTTTCAGACTTTATCTCCTAGACGTAGCTGGTATTTCAGCCAGACTGGGCCGTCTTCTGCCCTTTCTTGTGCCGTGTCTTAATTTATTTCCTCTTTCCCTGCTGAGTTGCTTCCAATCACTCCATTTCCCTAGCACCTCTGGTTGAAGTCCTACTGCAGGCTGAGGGTGGTGCATCCCCTCTCCCCGGTCCCTGCGATGTTGTTCGATCTTCTATCCTGTTATCCATTCTCTTGCTTTTTATACAACAGTAACCGCCTGCAAGAGAAAGCATGCATCGTAGCATCCCAGTATGCAGTGCCCTGTCAAAAGTGAAAAATCAAGTGATGCTGGGCTTCTTATTTCAAATTTATCATCTATATCACTAACATTAATTAGTAAGGATTTGTAAAAATTTTATTTTTACAGTGAAGAATTGCTATAGTATTCTCCTCAAGGAAAGACATACTAGGGAGACTATCTTGCATTCAAAACTTTTGATCTTGTATGAATGTAGTTCTTGTTGTTTTTAAAATAATGCCTATTAAAAATATACTCAGAAAAATATACCCATAGATACAAATATTAAAAACATTATTTATTAAAGGTAATTACTTCATAAGAGATAAAGTTGCTAGATTAAAGTGAGTTTCACCATGAAAATATTACTCAGCCATTAACTGCAACACAGATAATATAATTTAGGCTTAATGAACCTTTATAAATAATTGATTAGGATATGAAGAAAAATTCCATTAGAATAAACTTGCTAATAAAACCATTTGATCTCCATTTTCCCTTCAGGAAGAAATGGATATATTAAAGCTTAGGCTTTTCCTGTCATTTTGGTAAACTTTTGATCAATTTTTATAAAACACTGTTTCAAATATATTCCCCAGGCGGTAGATTTACTTTAATGGATTTCTAGACAGATTGGAATCAATGAAGAGCTGGCTGCATATTGTTTTCTTCTCCAGCTAAAAGCCCTGGTTTGTTTTATAGCAGAACTGTGCATGCACATAATGTTACTGAAATCCCACTCGGTGGAAGTAGCTAACTTCAATAAATGTGTAATGAAGTTAGATAGTACAGTTCCAGAAATATCTTTATTGTTCTGATATATATCTACATTCTCAGTTAATTATCTCTTGTTGCTGGGACAAAATACCCAACACCCTAAATTAAGGAAGGAAAGGTTTACTTAGCTCACACTTAGTGATGGTTTCAATCCATACTTGGCTGGCTCCAAGGCAGAGCGGCACATGGCAGAGGGTGGAAGACAGCAAAGAGCAAAGGGAAGAGTAGGGACTGTGGCTAACAGCAAGCTTCTCTCCTTGCCCTATATTGTGTGCATATTACTCACTCCAGGTTGGGTGTAGCACTCACACCCATAATTCCCATGTTGGATCGCGAATTAATCACAAACTCTAGAAACCTGCCTCAATGTATGCCCGGCCCAGAGTGCATATTATATTCACAATATTATAGTTAGCAAAACATTGTGCTTCAGTTTAATTTGTTGCTCAACCTTAGAAACCTTTCTACTACTTCGGATAGATTTTTCTCATTTTTTTGTGTGTGTTTAAACATGTAATAATAAAGATTGCTTATTTACTGTGGTGGCCTCTTTCTTTGAACATTTTATGTAGTTGAGTTTATTATTAATTTTTTTTTTAGAAATAATGCTGTATAAACTTTGGCCTCTTTCCCAGCTGTCCTCCAGATATTTGAGGGCAATGATTTTGGCCTTTTCCTCTCTAATACTTAATCATCCTTATCTCATTGTAAAACCCTCTGAGCTAAATATAATACCCCAGGCATCCTCTATTCAGCAGAGGAACATAACCTTTCTGTGTGTGGCTCTTGGCCATTATCAACACTGAAGTAGGAAGTAATGGTGTCTATGAACATAAGTTTTTTCTTACTACATGATATCTTGTTGAATTTGGGGTCTAATAAATATCACGAAGAAATTTCTAATTACTAGCTGCCGTATTGCAGATCATTGGACGAATGATTACAGATCAAGAACTAACCACGATTTTCTTTGTCTCCTTAAATTTATTTAAATTTTGATTATGTTACATACCTCCATTTTGTCGTCTGCAAATTTCACATGCATGTCTTCTATATATATAACACTGTTGACAAAATTCCTGAACATTAGCCATGTAGTTCAGAATTTACTTAAATTTTCTTGTTCTCTTTGGTTTCCTTTTTGTAGCTTTCTTCCCTTGGGGAGTCTATGCATACTCTGTGGACAGAGAAAAGAGAGGTAATAGGACAGGCTCCTTGTGTGCCTGGGCTTGCAGTCTGGTTCTACCCACAGTAGCAGGCTTGTGAGGTTTGTCAGGCTAATATGTATCTGCTTTAAGGTTTTCTTTCCCACAAGGTATAAAAAGTGATGCCATGTTAATATGCTGAGCTGTAGAAGGCTCAAGGCAACAACTTCTGACAATTGCCAGTTTGGCTGATAACTCACTACTATTACAGACTATTGGACTATATTGGGTTACTCATATGGAAAATGGAAGAGGTAGTTGTCCTTGACCAAGAGGATGCTTAGAAAGATCAAGAGAGATAACACATGTTAACCCTGTATAATAATTTATGACACTCTCTATGTTTGCTCTTATCCTTGGATGTTAGATGATCTGAAATGAATGGAATTGTATTTTTTTTCTGGCATCTCTTGCATTTTTCCCATCTCTTGCTCCCCAAGAGCCTCAGGGACTCATAGATGGGGAGGAGAGGAGACCACCGAAGTGCGATGCTCACACGTGATGCTAGAAGGTGGGGCCTGCTCAGAAGAGGGGTCACTGGGGGTGTGGCCCTCCTGGTTCCTCCCTCCTCTCTGCTTTTTGGTGTTTTCCTCGGTCATGTGACCTGCCTTGAATCCAGTCAACTTTGGACTAAACATGTGAGTCCACATAAGCCTTTCTGGCCTTGAGTTACAGGCGTGGTGACGCACACATGCAGTCCCAGCGCTCTGGAAGGTTGAAGCAGGAAGATGATGGGTTTAAGCTCAGCCTGGGAAATTTAGCAATTTAGTGAGACGACTCCTCAAAACAAAAATAAGAAGCCCTGAAATATCATTCAGTGTGAAGGTGCCCGTACGAAAAATTAAACTGAAAGATTCAGTTATGCCCAAGTGTTAGGGAACAGTAATAGTTTTGAAATGTATGATGGAATTGACTGTACTCAGTTTCTTTTGTTTTGTAGAGGGCAAAAAGGTCCTGAGGTTCCTTGCCAAAAGAGTTAGAGCTCTTGTGAACTATTGTCCAGGTCATACATGAGGACTGTGAATTTCTTGTCTTTCATCTCTGCAAGTAGAATTTCTCTGTCATTATTAAAAATAAAACATCTGTATCAATTTTGGGCTTGGTGGCACACACTTATAATTCCAATATTTGAGAGGCTGAGTCAGGAGGATCTTTGTGAGTTCTAAGTCTGCTGGGCTACACAGAGAATTCAAGTCCAGTCTAATCTTTGCAGCAATTCCATGACTCAGAAAAAAAATTATCATGACCACATTCATTAAGGACGTGTTATGTTCCAGATATAGATATGGTGCTTTGTACAAACTTTAATCAGTTCCACTTTTGCAATAAAGATATGAAGAAAGCACTAAATATTTCTTTTCTCCTCTTATAGCTGCACAGAAATAATGAGTACTCTGAGCACCAGGCTTCTTGGAATCCAGCCTCTAGCTCTTGCTACCCGGTATTAACTTTCCTAGAACTCTACATTGATTAAAATCAGACCGTGCCTTCAGTAAATACCTCCCCTCTCTTGTTTTCTTTATCCTTTGCATTATGAAAATGTTACCTGTCATGATCAAATATTTTGTTGAGTAATTTCTTTGTCTTGAGAGACATTCTTACAAAGAACATGTGTTTGAGTTTTGTCTGAGAAATAAGCCATAACAAAATGACTTGCTTAAACGTTTGACATTCAGAAAGACAGTGAGTGATGTTAAGCTCAAGTATCTATGTTGTAGAGTAATAGCATCACAAAACTTCTCTTCTGGAGGGTTAAGAATGAGAGTTTGCAGACCAAAAATTAGAGAAAAAGAAGGGAACAACAACAACAACAACAACAACAACAAAACCTCAAAAAACACAACTAGACCTGGGATCCCAAGATGGATCCCTGGGATCCATGCCCACGCAGTTAAAACAAACAAAACAAAACAAAACAAAACAACAACAAAACAAAATGACTTGCTTAAGAAGTATGCATTAGTGAAAGCGGCAATTTTTGGTATGCGCTGTATTTATTTTTCAATAGATCTGTGAATCTGTCTTTACCTATTACTATAAAACAATAGAATAAATCCTAGGTCTCAGCTTACTTGACTCTGTCCTGTCTTGGTTACAAGGTAATTCGCTGAAACATTCAACTTAGATCCTCCACCTTAGAGTGGACCACACGAGGGTTGTGGTTTCTTTGGTGGCTGGCTACACACTTTGGACATTTAGTACTATTGTAGGCAGCTGAGTTAGGTAGAAGTATCCTAGGCAGTCAGAATGGGCCAGGCCCTCAAAGGAGACCGCGTGGATGAAAGATGCCTTGCAACCGTGGGAGAGAAAGCACTCCCCCTGTGGGCCAGATCTCAAGACAATAGATTAGACAAATGCACTCACATACCTCCCTAAGGATAGACTTCAGGGATTGATATTTTAAACAAGTATCAATCACCTTAAAAAAGCCAGGAAGAGTCACTGACCCAATACCCTCTAGGACTAGCCCCTGTTTTACATTCATGCCCACATGCTACATGATTCTTTTGATCCCAGATTTGATCAGTTTCACCTGAGCAATTATATTTGTGATCTTATTGGTTGACCACAGTTTGTCCCACCTCATGTTCACCTAGTAAGTTCCTATGTTTCCTATCTTAGACACACCTTACCTTGTAGGCTGGGAGATAGCTCAGAGACATAAGCACCTACTTGACAAGCCCAAGGTCCTGAGTTCAACCTTGACCCCACATGTTTGTTGGCCTGGCATAGTGGAGCAGGCCTGTAATTCCAGCACTTGGGAGGTTGGGACAGAAGGATCACTGAGAGTTTCAAGAGCAGCTTGGGAACTACAAAAGTGAGCAGAAAGCTAGCACGAACTGCATAGTGAGACACTGTGCCAAGAAAAAAAGATCCTGATTTTTTTTTTTCTGTTAGAATTTTTTATTTTATTTTATTTTTTTCTTGTTTCAGAACTTTTGTTTGTTTATTTATTTTTATGGCTGGTTCAGCCTGCCCTGAGGGCAGGGCTGGTGCAGCATGTGGTGCTGGGGATCAAACCGTGGTCCCTGCAGCCGCCCAGGCTTTCCTATGCAGGCGCTTTAGACCACTGAGCCATCCTGCCAGGCCTCAAGATCCTGATTTTTAAAAATCTTTGTTTGGTATAGCATGCACCACCGTGCTGGGTTCTGGGGTCAGCGCAGCATGTGGTACCTGGGATGAAACCTGGGTCTTTGTGTTTGCCATACAGGTGCTTAGACCTCCATGTTCCTTGGACAAAAACTTTCTTTCTCACCATAAATATATTCTGCTCTTAACCTCCATTGTTCTTAAAATTCATTGCTTGGTATTAGAGAACGCAAACTTGTCTGAGGTATCTTTCAGGTCCGCAGCTTCTTTTTCCTGCATCAGTGCCATCTACATAGTTTCAGTGTTCATCTAACGACAGTGTGGGACCTGCCGCGGTGGCTTGTGTGGAAGCTCAGGACAATAAGATCCAGTGTCTGGTCTCAAGCAGACGGAGAGAGCCACATGGTGCTTAGCAGCGGGTCACAGCAGGTGGCCGGCGGGGCTGCACGTGGGCATGAAAAGCATATGAGTGGCAACGATACTAAAGTCCGGTCTCATGGAGTAAGCAGGCTCTGGCATGTGGGCAACCTGGGAACTGCAAGTGTGTCTGGAAGAGCCAGATGCAAGACGTTAGTGGTACAGAACTTAGGGATCCAAGGGAATGCAAGCACTTAGATGCAGGCCAACAGCGAAAATGCAGTGTTTTGAGACAGTAATCGGTAACGAGATTAGAATAAGAGAGGCACGTAGCATGGCCAACCCTTATTTGTTTTGTTACTATGATTTACTATATCCTAATGATACAGCAAATGATGTAGTAAAGACATCTCAACGATAGAGTGAGAGGTGCCTATACAAATGACGAAAAATGTCTTGCTTATATTTTAGAAATAATCTGACAATTAGGTTTTTTATCCCCTAAAATTTAAGCTCCCAAGGAAGCATGCATATATTTACTGTTATTTTACTCACAAACCAGAGATTTTATGCTCCACATTTACAAGAAAAGATCAAGAAAACCTACCGCTGTTAATCTCCTATTATCTTGTTTGGAAAAATCAGTATTGTTGTTTCTTTTGCTTTTTAAAGATAGAAATCTAGTATGTTTGAAATCTATATTCATATCTGGAAAGAAGCATGCGAATCTCTGGTCTAAGAACATTTTAATAAGCGAAAGAGGTTTTATTAGAACTCTTAAACCGCTAGAATAATTACATATTTTGTTCAGGTACCGTTTGTTGTCTTGGTGTTTTCCCCAACCATCTCGAGCACTGCCTTTAGATTATTAAAATCACTTGCATCTGTTCTGATCTTCAGCCACGACACTTTTCTATAGCTGGCATTTTACGTTTATTTGTGATCTCATTTGCTGCTTTCCTTGCATTTGGCTTTTCTTCCTCTCCCCCTGCTTATTTCTTATTTGCAAGTCTCGACCCTCCAGTCTGAGGGCTCATTTGCATTTTTATGGGCCTAACCCAGAGAAATGACTAAAAATAAAAAGCATTCAAAGGTGAGCTGAGCTCAGACACCCCGCTTTTCCGTTACTACCTTTGCAATTCCAGGAAGGCCCTGAGTTAAAAGGCAGCTCTGTACACAAGCGAAGATGCTTTTGCTTATGGGTTATTCTCGAGAGAAACTTCTTAGTGCAGTCACTTAAAAGGAAGTTTTAAACTGCACAGATGGTGAGGCATTTTATCTTCTTTGGAACTTCTTTTTGTTTTAAAATATTCAGAGGGTGTCAATAGGCACTCAATACGTCCCGCAGGATGAAATGGCTGACACAGACACTTCTAAGGTTTATTACCTACCAGTTTTCTGTCATCATTCACGGTACCTACTCCACAGAAATTCAGGAAGCCTACCCTAAAGTGAATTTTTCTTTTACTTAAAGCACAACCAGATTCTTCTAATTGGCTTCACAATACACAGTTGCAGAGATAGAGGACATTAGGGTAGAGAGCGGACTGGGCAGGTGTAGATCTGGGTGCCATCCTCCCTAGGGTGGCGGTGGAAGTCTGATGAAGCAGGAAAGAGTAGGGCATGCTGGGAAGTGGAGGAAGAGCATTTCATTAGCTGAGAGCCTCTGTGGAAGAGAAAGGAGTAAGGACAATTCTGAAGCAGACTAAGGACATTTAGAAATCTAGGATATGAGACTATGATTTAGAATTCTAGGACTAGGCAAGGAATCCTAATGGAGGCGAAGTGTGGACAAACAGATGCGTTAAGGAAACCTGGTAGCAACGTGTCATCAAACATGAACTGGAGGGTTGGCCAGAAGGCACGGAGGTAGGAATCCATGAGTCCAGAATCAGAACCATGGAAATGAGCTCTGAAGACAACGGGGTCATCTATAGGATGGACCACATCTGCTTTAGGAAGAGGAGGAATCCAAGGATAACCTTGAGAGTTCCTTTGTGACCACGAGAAACCTGTTAAATCAGGTTTCATGGGAAAGAGTAGATTTTTGAAAGGTATATTGATAATATTAGTTTTGTAGAAGTCAAAGTGGAGAATTATATTGAATTTAGCTGTAGGCTTAGAAGTCATATGCATAGAAGGGTTGATTGAAGGCACAGAAAATGATAAGATCACCCAGAGGCAGAAAGCAAATCGAAGTTATATATATATATATATATATATATATATATATATATATATATATGGTACATAAAAAGGAGGCTTGCAAAGCAAATATAGTGAAATGCAATATGAACAGAAAATAGGCACATTGTTGGAACTGAAATGCATTGTGGTAAGAACTAATGTAAAGATAAAATGAGGACACATAGAAATCTATCTAGGTCTTCTAGGGTCAGGGAAAGCTTCTCAAAGGAAGAAAATAAAGGCTGTTTTTTACATCTGAAGCATAATTAAGGGTTTCCAGAAAGAGCTTGGAGGGTGGTAGGCTGCACTGCACATGCCAGGAGACATCTCTCCAGCATCCTGTGGAAGGCGCTGCTGTCCCAGGGGTCTGCTCTCTGGAAGTGCTCACGGAGGCTCTCTTCTAACACTGGGCCGGAGGAAATGGTTCCCGGTCAGTCTCTAATGTTTGCATGGAGGTGGGGTCTTGTTGCACCCGTCTGATCCAGTGGCACTGAAGTTTGATGTGTATTGTATTGCTAGCCTCTCCCACTTTCTATCCTGAGCTTGTGGTTCCCATTGCTCAGTGATCGTGCAGCGATACTCCTTTGCTAGTGGACTGCAGAAAGTTCCTTGTAGTCTAACCTTGAAGGGGGCTTTGCCTGTGCATGGAGATGGGTCTCAGAAAAGTCCTGCTTCACTTTCCTCATCGAACCCCATTAGTTTCTTCTTTATTAAATGCTGCCATGCCTGTAGGTATCCCAGGAACAAAGAACTGAAGAATACACCGAGGACTCCTTATTCCTTTCTGTTTGTGACTTATTGCTTTCATCTGTAGGCTCATGGATGGTCACTGTTATACCAGAGTCTAGAAGAGAGTGTCCTTTTCTTTTTTCTCTTCCTGTTTCATATTTTCCTCTTCAAGTTTTAAGAGTACTCTGATATTTGTAAAATCATGAGTCTACTCACGCATATTAGCAGTATGTGTGGTTGAGTGCTGTGTGGTTAGTACTCTATCCGTTGTGGTCAAGATGAACCAGTGTTTGATATTTCAGATTTAATAGGAGGTAGTTTGCAACTTCTCCTGGGAAGTGTTGTTCTAGAGATGTCAGTTCTACTCTAACACACATTAAAAATGTTAGTATCACAGCTCATAAGAGATAAGGAAGCTTTGTGAAGATTTTGTTTAAATGATCTTTAAAAGTATTTTAAGTAATATTTACTGTTTTGGGGAGGCTATACTTGTATTCCCTCAATCCGCCATGTGTGATTGTAAATAAATCAATAATTCTCATACTTTTAGAAACCATTTGTGGTATTTTATTGAAACAAGTTGAGTCTCAAGTATATGTGTAGAGGTTTCTGTGTACTATCGTTTTCTAAAGATGTTAAAATATCAATGAAAGAGTACTGTGATTAAAATATCTAACTATGCATGTCCTGCTGACTGGAATGTCATTAAAAACCAGCGTGTTCTTGGGCACTGCTGTGGGTAGATGTACAACGTCTCCCCAAAGCCTCATTGTTCTAAGGTGGGCCTTGTAGTGTGATTGGATCACGCGGGGCGGCACGCGTCAGCAGGCTCACCTACTCTCGAGTTGTAGTTGAATGTGCTTCAGAGGGTGCAGTCTCACTGGAAGTGAGTCACTGGGGTCAAGACCTGCAAATTCCTTCTCTTTATTGTTTTGTGGCCGGCTCTGCCTGCCCTAGGAGTGTGGTTGGTGTAACATATGTTGCCAGGAATCAAACCTCTGTTCTGTCCCTGTGCTTGCCTAAGCTTGCTTAAACAGGTGCTTTAGACCACTGAGCTATCTTGCCAACCCCTGGCAAGTTTTTTTTTTTTTTTTTTTTTTTCCCCCTATGAACCTACGCTGGCAATATGTCAGGGCTACTGTACAGGTGTGTTTTTGTCCCTGGATCCTCCTTCCTTCATGCTCTCTGCTTCCTAACGCCATCGCTGTGCAGTTGTCTTTGTCACATCCTTCTGTCCAGCCAACCATGGACTGAGCTCCCTGGAATGATGAGTTGAATACGCCTCTGCTCTAAATCACGGGTGCTGGGACTTCTGTCTGACATTGAGTTCACTAAGGCATGTAGAATACCAAGTGGTATCAATGAAAATAAATCTACACCCAGGCATATAATAATCAAGATCCCAGAAATTCAACACAAGAATAACATATTAAAAGCCACTAGGGAAAAGAAAAAGATCACATTTAAAGGGAAGCCTATCAGAATAATGACAGATTTCTCAACACAAAGCGTCAAGTCAAGTAGAGTATGGAGCAAAGTCTTTCAAGATTGACAAAAAAAGAAATTCCAATGCAGACTGATATGCCCTGTAGTACTTTCTTTCAAAATTAATGGAGCAAAATACTTCCATGACAAAGAATACCAAAAAAAAATTCATGATAACCAAGCCACAGAATACTAAAAGATAATCTAGACCGGGATAAAAATGACCACAAGTCTGAAAACAACAACAGAAAGAGGTCACCAAACAGAGCAAACAATTGAACACAGGAAAAGTAGGGACCAGTGGCAGGAAAATAACATGACAAACATAAGTCAATACATATTAATTATCACTACCAATATAAATGGACTCAACACACCAATTAAAAGAAATTGATTGGCAGAGTGGACAAAAAAAAAAGACAATCCAACAATATGCTATATATATATATATATATATATATATATATATATATATATATATATATAAACACATTTAACAAAAAAGAATTAATTGGTTGAAAGTCAAAGGATGGAAAACAATAGTCCATACTCGAGAAGCTCAGAAAAGTTCAGGGTTAGCTACTTGATTTGAGACAATCTGAACTTCAAATGAAGCATGACAAAATGAGATAAAGAAGCTCACTACATACTGGTTTTGGTATCACTGTAATAATGATTGAGGAGTCTCCACACTGATTTCCATAGTGATTGTACCAGTCTACATTCCCACCACCAGTGGAAAAGGGTTCCTTTTTCTCCATAGCCTCTCCAGCATTTGTCATTCTTTGATTTCTGTATGACAGCCATTCTTCTACTTATATCTGGTAGTCTGAGCAACAGATTTAAATGATAAAAAATGCAATATAACAACCATTGTTAATATTTTACTCTCCTTTTGAAATTCTGTAATATATATATTATCTTATGTTACTCTGTTTCTGTCTCTGTTATTTGCTTTTTCTCTTTAAAATAAAAGAGACTGATTTATTCATTATTTTATATGTGGATTTTTCTGAGGTGGTTGATCTCTAACCAGCACTGCAAAGTATTTATGTTCTTGAGAACATTTATAAGTGCTTCTAATTAAGTGAGGATATATTCCTTGTCTTCTATTGTGTATGATACACCATTCTTAAGATATTTATATTATTCTAAGTCTTAAACTAGGGGGCTGGGGAGATAGCTCAGTAGAATAAGCGTTTGCCTGGCAAGCACAAGGTCCTGAGTTTATCCCTGGTACTGAAAGAAAAAACAAGTGAGCTATACTTTAAACTCTTGTTTAGTGCTGCTACACTGAAACTATGAATATTTAGACTATTCATGTTTGGCTGATTAGACTTAACAAATAGGTACCACCATTCACATTTTTCCAGTAAAATATGATCATGGAAATATCCATGATATTTAAGAATTTTTTTCTGGTTAAAAAAAGTAAGAGTTTGGTATTTGAAAAGTTCTGGATGTTATCTCATTTAGATCACTTCTGACAACCATTTTAATATTGATAAGAATTTCTCCAGCCTTTAATACATTGTGAAGCCATAAGAAATAGGATATGTGAGGTTGCATTGCAATTTCTGGTTTCATCCAAGTGATGGACTCTAATAATGATCTTATTTTCCTCTTGTAATCTTTCAGCAGAAAGACACTGAGTGACCTTACATGTAGTCAGTGATAATGAGTTTCACTGACCACATTTTTCCTTGAGAAGATGAAATGATTAAATTTAGAAGTATTTAGAATAGAATCACCTAAATTGCAAATTCTTAGTCAATTATGACAGACTCTATGACAGTTGAGAAGTGCCATATAGTTGTGTTTAGAGTTCATTTCAAATAATGATTACTTTTTATAATTGGAAGTAATTTTAATGAGATTAAAAATCATCAGTGGCATAATGTCTTTAATATTCTAATGTAGGCACTAATGATAATTTTTGTCACCTTAATTTTATGTTCTAAGCCAAATAAATTGAACATATATGTAAAAGAAATAACAGAAGCTTGGGGTAGCTCATGGATATATGGGTTGTTGAAAACTAATATTAACTTTGTGAAGCTGAGTGGGAGGTACTTCAGGATATAGCTGAGAGGCACAGCACCTGCCTGACAAGCCCAAGCTCGTGAGTTCAATGCCAAGTACAAAAAAAAAAAAAAAAAAAAAGGTGAATGAGAGAGAAGGATGAAAAACCTTATATAACAGAAATCCCTATTAGCTTGGAGATAATATTAAAATTTTATTTTGCTGGAGGAGGTATTTGAGAGGTAGCTAATGGGTTAATTTTGGGATGGGAATTGTCCTACATTACTACAAAAGATTTTGTTTCACTTGTATTTGTGCAATGAAGTTCTTTTTTATTTATAACATTTCTTTGCTTATCTGTGATTGGAACTCTGTAGAGCACCTGTACATGCTCTTATCAATGAGAAGCCTGATTTGCAGCAAACACACCCAATGTGTAAGAGGTAGTATTAGGTTCACAACTATGCCTTTGCTTCTGAGTCTAATTCTCTTTCAAAGTCTTTAGAATGTTTGCACAATATTAGTTGAAAGCAATTTAAACGTCTTGAAATTTAAGTTTAAATAAATACATCAAGTTTCCTATATACCATGGGTTATTAATATTCAGATTTTTAAAATGAGGTGTATCTCAGATATCATGAAAAAGTTTGATATGCATAAAATGAATAGAGAAAATAAATAGTACCCTTATGTTTATATAATTTCACCTCCTTAGCCCTCTGAGTTATCTAGTCTATAGCCATATAAAATCCCCAAAAGAGGTAGGACAATTACCAAATAATTAGTAACTATTTCCTTATAAAAGAAATAAACTTGGAGGCAGGACTGATAATATGAATGGAAGTCCAGTTCTGCTATGTAAGCTTCTTCGTTGAAAAATAACACTATAACTAGAGATGAGTTTATATTTTAAATCTGGTGGATTGAGACTTCCAAGTTCTGCATTCATTATGTGAAGAGGAACATAAGATACTGATTTGTCCCATTACTGGCAACATAGTGAACCCTGGGCCTCATACATGCTAGTTAAGTAGTCTGCTACTGAGCTAGCTCCAGTTTACTAGTGATTTCAATGTCATCATTTAATTAAAAGCACTGGTGTATTCCCATCAAATGTATGTGATGAAGCCTAATGATGAATACAGTATCTTATTCATTATGCTATGATGAAACCTAATTATGAGTAAGTATTAAATAAAGTCAATTTCCAGAGCTTCTTGTAAATGTCAATGTGGATAAATACCAAAAAATATGGTGGAACTGCACAGATGAAGAGACACTAAAGGGACTTGGCAATGAAATGCAAAGTGTGATCCGCAATTTTCTTTTGTAACAAAGAGCAGTATCGGAACAACTGAGCAAGAACTGCAGAGTAAGACATGGGCTTGGCATAAAATTCTAGAGATTTTTCTTTCTTCTATAAGTTGACTGTATGGACAATCTACTTTGCCATACTGTGTGCTTCTGAACACAGTGGGAAGTTTTGCGTTCTTGCTTTTTCCCCACATTTTTCTCTCTCCGCTTCTTTCTTCCTTAGATGCTTATAAAATTACTTCTTTGTCCTTGCAGTGCAGTGTCTTCCTGAGAGTCTGCCTCAGCACTAATTGCATTGTATTGATTCTTGGGTTTTTCCTTTTTGGGAACATGATCTACTTTGATAATCAGATTAAAGTCGTTGTCTCTCAGGATTTTTTAATATTTTAAATGTGAATGTATTCTTTCTGTTCTATTTGTTTTTTTCTGTTATATTTGTTTCTCTTTATTATGTTCTTCAGAAAACCTAACAGTGATATGTTTGTTAGAGTGCATTGTCTATGTTTCTGTACGTTGTTGTGTCTGGCCTCAATTTAAAGCTATTATTGTTTCTCATTTTGCTTTCTGTGAAATACAGTATCTTATTTATTATATTATTGATTACATTTTTCTCTACCTCTCCTACCTCTCCTTCTAGTCTATAGCCATATAAAATCCCCAAAAGAGGTAGGACAATTGTCCAATAATTAATAACTATTTCTTTATGAAAGAAATAAACTTGGAGGCAGGACTGGTAATATGAAAGGAAGTCCAATTCTACTCTGTATGCCTCTTCATTAAAAAAAAAATACTACAGTCAGAGATGGGTTTATATTCTAAATCTAATGGATCAAGACTTCCTCTTCCTCTCCCGTCTCTGTCTCTGTCCCTGTCTCTGTCTCTCTGTCTCTCTGTCTCTCTGTCTCTCTGTCTCTCTGTCTCTCTGTCTCTCTCTCTCTATGTATACATAAATGGGCTCATGTGTTTAGATACTACTCCAGCTTTGATCTATTTTTCTTTTTCTTTTCCTTCCTTGCTCTCTGAGTTCCTGAGTCCCCTTTGTATTTCTTTCTGCACTCTGTTAAAAGATGTGAATCTACTTACCAACCTTTAAAAATTCAGAGCTCTAATCTTTTCTAAAGAAGAGAGAAGCTTTATTTGTCTGACTTTTCATGTTTCAGAGAACTGCTTCATTTGTTCTGTGTTGCTCATTTCTCTCTTTTTGTTTCACAAACCCACGGAGGTTTGATATACATTCTAGATTTGTTTATTTCTAATTCTGACTTATCCTCAAATAGAATTTTATGTCCCATGCAAAAATAGCGTGAAAGCGCGAGCAACCCATGGAGAGAAGAGACCCACAGAGACCTGTGGCTGTGGACTGCCATCAAGAGTTGTTGTCAAAAGCCTTTGATGGAGGCTGCCATATTACTATTGTTTAAAATCTGGGAAAAGCCAGTTTTCTGGGACGATGGCATGGCAAGAACAAGGCCTTTAGGGCACAGGCATGTTGATTTTCAGTCCTTCTAATCACTCATCCACCTCTGGCAACACTTGCTGTGCAGGAATTCTGGGAAGTAAATCATAGAACTAATGTGTCAGGGTGACGATATCTGCCACTCTGTAGCTAGCTGTGCATGAATAAAAACAGGGATCAGGTTGCTTCTTCTGGTCTGCTAATATTCTATATTATCATGTTTTGATTACAGTTCAGGTTAGGTCTTTCTAGATGGAGGTTCTTATAGGGAGGAGGATTGTCTCTGACGGTGAGAAACCAAAGGAGTCTGAGTTTACTCTTAGCACTTCCTCTCCTGGCGAGAAGTCCACGCTGCCCGGCAGGCAAACCTCATTAACTTTTATAATAGAAAGAGTTAAATGATCAGATGGGGATTATTTTTTATGTTTTCCATGATCAGGTTTTTGTTGTTTTGCAGGAAAGCTGTGAGAAAGGATGAATGTGAACTGCAGTTATTTAGGAAATAAAATATTTTTTGTATTCTTACCTTTGGCTAAATTTAATGGAGTCCATGAATTATTATGGAAAAGAGACTATGACAAAGAAAGTTCAAAAGGGTGTCACATCTTAGAAGAAATAAAAATAGTTGGAATCTTATTTTTTTTATGTGAACTTCACATTCTCATTTGGATTTACAGCCAGTGTGTTGTGTGCTTATAAATATGTATTAACACCAGTACAGACTTTGCATGAAAAAAATTTAACTTAATTCTATAGAACTAAACAGACTAAGTCTGTAATTATGCTACCATATACTGTTGTGTAAAATTCCACTTGATGCTAATTATACTTAATGATTATAGTTCTTAACACTAATTATAGTAGAAAATCTGTAAAGCAGAATTATCTTTAGTAGACTACGTTTGTTTTAGTGGGAAAAAAGACCTAACGTTTTAGCAGTATAGATATCCCAGTCATAAATTATATTTAGCCTGTGAGTACTTTTCAGAATAAATCATTCAATGCTCTACTAGGATGTCAGCATACCTCATGGTGAGTTCTGAATGTTTTCCTTCCTAGATCATTTGGGTTTGCCAAAAGGTAATCCTATACACTAGATAGCTTATAAACTACAAAAAGTATATAACTCATAGTTCTAGAGGCTGGGAAGATTAGGAAAATGGTGCTGACAGATTCGGTGTCTGGGCCTAGTTTCTGGTTTATCAGTGGCACCTACTGGCTGTCTCATTACATGATGCCAAAGAACAAGGTGGGTCTCTGTGGCATCTTCTACAAGGGCACTATTTCCATGGTGAAGACCCCACCTTTAGGACCTAATCCTTCTTCAAAGGGGTAACACCTGACATCATTACTTTGCAGATTGTGTTTCAATATATGAATTTCATTGGAACCCACATCTTCAGGTCATAGTACCTTGGTTTACCAATCTTGTTCTTACAGCAAATAACATTTTAGCTCCAAAATCAAGCTCTTATAGAGACCGAATATGAAAGCTGCTTTTGGTAGTGGAAACTTGCGCAGTTCAGATCAGTCTTGCCATAAAAGAAACCAGTAACTGTGGTGGAATAATTACTTAAACATACTATCTATCAGACTTGGAGAACAAACAGGATTGAATACATGGAATGGGTTAGAAACAGGGATGTCCAGCGAAGTAAGCTGGGTGTCTTATGGCCTCCTTTCTTTTGGCTTCTCTGTTGAATCTTCAGGGCATGGAGGAAAGAGCGAGGAGTATCATGTGTGCTGCCATTTTTTTTGTACCATTGCTTCATGGAGGCTAAAGACATTGTATAAAGAAGGGAGCCACTTAGGGCAGGAGAAAACAGGTTCCCCAAATCAGTAGTGTAATGCCCATGAGGGTTTTGAATCCCCCAAGAGTTGAAAACCATCCCCCAAAGTTTCTTGGAGTCTCATCCTTTCCAGGTCAGGGCTGGGTCATGAGCAACTTGCCTCATTCAATCTGTATTCTCCTCTATGACCTTTCCCTTAGCACCTATTTGTAGGCAGCAGTTGCTTGGATTAAATTTTCTTTACCCCCTCCCTCCCTTGGAAGGGAACAGATAATAGGAGGCAAATCAATTCTGATAGATGGTGTTGTGCATTCTGGTCAGCTGCTCGGAATTTTAGCAGTTTCATTAGTTATAATTTCCACAACTAGCCGGACGTGGTGGCTCACGCCTGTAATCCCAGCACTCGGGAGGCTGAGGCAGGAGGATTGGTGCGAGTTCGAGACCAGCCTGGGCTACAAAAGTGAGCTCAGGACCAGCCTCAACTGCATAGCGAGACCCTGTCTCAAAAAGACAAAAAAAAAAAAAAAATTTCCACAACTGCTTTCAGTCTAATTATGAAGCTTGACATATATATAGGGATGGAGTAATCTTAGCACCCAGCCTCTGCCCAGGTAGCAGGACCTTAATAACACACTATGCATTTAGGGGGCCATTTCTCATCTTTCTCATTACCAATTTGCAGGGGACATCATTTTCTATGTCTCCCTATCCCCATACTCTATCACCCCTAGACATTTTTCTCTAAGAAGTGGGTGTAGAAAGAAAGATGGGTGGATCATGGCTAACACGCACGACCCTGACAAGCTTGGGTGAAGGATATCATTCGGGGTCCTTCTGCGCATCCATAACAGTCTGGCTGGGATCCGCCCTTCTAAGTCTGCATCAGCATTGTCCTTGCTCCCCGACCCGCTCAGATGAGAAAGATTAAAGAAAGGCTGAGGGTTTGGTGCAAAGTAGTCCATGGACACAAACAGTAGTCTTCTGGGTGGTTGGATCTAGGTGGTAGTAGTAGGGTCTTTGACCCAGTCACTTCAAGCTCGCTACAGAGATGTCCAGCCATCTTCCCACCAAGCAAGACAGCTTTTTTCCAATTACTGAGGTTTAGAGAAGCCCTGAAGTAGGCCTGTGGTACCCTGGGCCAGTATGAAGCTCGCAGGGATCTAACTCATAGTCAAACCCTGAGATAAAGACGGAAAAGCACAGTAAAATGAAATCAAAGGATGTGGTAGGAAAATGACAATAGATCATAAAATTAGGAGTAAAAGCTAATTAAGTAAAAATAAACATAAAATAAGGTGTTAACATATCCAAAAATTGTGCGTGACCAGAGAGAGGGAGAAAACAGAGAGAGAGAGAGAGAGAGAGAGAGAGAGAGAGAGAGAGAGAGAGAGAGAGAACCAATGCAATATCAGTAATGCAAAATAAATTCACTGCAGATTATGAAGATATTGAAAAGAACATAAGGACTATAAACATTATATACTTCACCATGTACTAAAACTAAAATAGTAAGAAGCAAAATGATGAAAACCAGAATGATGGAAGGTGAAGGGAGGGGTGTGGGAGAGGGGGATAAAAAATGAATGAATACAGATGTGTTATGTACATGTACAATATTCCATGAGGAATGAAATCAGTATGTATTACAAACATGGACTAATAAAAAAATAAAAAAACTCACAGCAACTTTATATGAATACATTTGAAAAAAATCATCAATTCCTAAAGATGCATTCCAACAAAATTCATAAGAGTAAATTGAAAATTACTATAATACTAAATTCCACTCATATCTATAATTATAATCTATAATTATAAACCCTTTCTTGATAAAGCTTCAACAGTGAAATCTAAAAAGTACTTAAGGTGTTGCACAACAGAATAGAAAAAGAGAAAATACTCAATGCATTTTACAAAATGAGAATAACTTTTGGCAAAGCCAGATAAGAATAATAGGAATATTATAGGACTGTATCATAAAAGAAAGCCGATTCAAAACTCTAAACGAATGTAAGTTTCTGTTTTTCTTTTGAACTATTTATTTATATTATGGTTGGCTCAGCCTGCCCTGGGGGTGGGGCTGGCGCAGCATGTGATGCCGGGGATCGCACTGTGGTCCCTGCAGTTGCCTAAGCTTGCCTAAGCAGGCGCTTTAGACCGCTGAACCAACTTGCCAGCTCTTAAATGAATGCGAGTGTCTTATCAATGAGAAATATAGATATATGTGGATATACATATGTGCACTTATTCATTTTAAATTAATTTTGGAGAAGTTTTCAGAAATCGATGTACCTGGCACAAGAGAAACTTTTATGCAAAGTACAGAAATTTCTGGAGTGTGACTTCATTGTCTTCCATTCTTCTTTTTTAATTTAAAATGTATTTATTTATTCACTTATTCATTTGGTATAGGATCTCACTATGCAGCTCAGACTCAGAGTGATCCTCCCGTCTTAGCCTTCCTAGCACTGTGGTTATGGATATGCACCACCACATCTGGTTTTGAGGCCAGCACAGCATGCCTGGGATTCTGGGACAGGCACTGTATGAGGTACCAGGGATTAAACCTGGGTCCTTGTGCTTGCCAGGCAGGCACTTAGACTTCTGAGCTATTTCCCCAGCTCATTCTCTCCCATTCTTTTCAGATGAATTTTATGCTTTTATTAAAAATGTAAAACATCTAAAAGGTGGAATGGCTCAGTGGTCTAAAGTCCCTGCTTGGCAAAGCTTGGGTGGCTTCAAGGACCGCGGTTCAATCCCCGGCACCACATGCTGCGCCAGCCCTGCCCTCGGGGTGGGCTGAGCCAGCCATAAAAATGAGTGAATAAACAAACAAAGGTTCTGAAACAAGAAAAAAAAAATA